>PVJX010008519.1:0-57923 GCA_004027295.1 Dolichotis patagonum
CTGGTAATAGAGGAGAGCCCCCAGCAAGCTTACATTCCAGAGTGAGAAACAAGCAAAGCTAGCAATAAAAATAAAATGTTAAGAGTTGGGTACGGTGGCATATGCAAGGCTGGGGACATAGTTCATTGTGAATGCTTAAGGCCCTGAGTACAATCCCAGTACCCCCAACTCAAAAGTGCTAGGACCGGGCCGGGATTTAGCTCAGCGGCTTAAGCGCCTGCCTAGCAAGCGTGAGGTCGTGAGTTTGATCCCTGGTACAAAAAAAAAAAAGTGCTAGGACCGGTCAGAGGATAGGGAGCACGGTGTCGCCCCTTGAAATAATTCAATGGGTGGGATCCTGGAACTCTGCTCTGCTTGAATTTCTGTGTGTCCACCTGCCTGTCAAACAGGAGACTTTTGTGATGGTTTCTTGAAAGATTATTCCTGCTTTGAGGAGGAACCTCCTCAAGGAGCCCGTGCTCATGCCCTGCCATGGAAAGAATCTGAGCCTCACTTGGCCAGCACAGGTGCTGGGGGGAGGCCAGCACGAAGCAAGCCTGGACATTCAGGTCACCTCTGGAGGGTCACACACTGCCACCTCGTGCTTCCATCGGGGTCCATCTTCCGCTCTGAGGGAACTGGGTTCCGCCAGTCCCCATCCAGACCTGCAGGCTGGGATTGGGGGCTGGGGGGTGGCCTCTGGGGTGGAAGGGAGGAGTGAGAGATTGTCTTGCAATAGAAATAGTCTTCAGTTTTTTGATCCTTCCTCTTTGCCACAGGCTTTTAAGGCACTTAAAAATTTTTAAGCATGTATAGGTAATATATTTGTGGAGTACAAAGAAGGGGATAACCAGTTAAAATCTCCTCCTGTCCCAAGATATATGACGTATTTACAAACATACATAGCACGCTTCATTATCACAAGATGACTTACCTGATGCACATGTATAGCTTGCTCCTTTCACTTAATAACGCATGGTCTGTACGCAGAATTTCCTGTGTGTCTGCAAGGAGCTACATAATAGCTGCTTGCATGGGTCAGAATTTATTCAGTCTTCTAGCAGTGGGAATCTAGGCTCTTAGGAGCAATGTTGCTAGGAAGAGCCTTTGCAAACCTCATTTCCCATGTTGTAGAATTTAATATTTTTTATGTAGTTGAATTTATCATACTTTTATTAGTTTCTGGGTTTAGGTCAAACTTGATAAGCCTTTCCCTACCTGGTAATTTTTTTTTTTTTTTTGGCTTGGGCTTTTGTGTGTGTGACCTTGACATCTAGGTCAGTGTGAAATCTCCCCATGTTCTGTCAGGCACTTCAGGGAATTGCTGTCATCACAGACCTGAGACCTAACTTTAAGTTTGACATGGACATTTAGAAGACAGAGGTGGAGAGAGGTTGTGGCACATGGCTCAGCTCATTCAGGAAATAATCAGCATAGCCTTTATTTTGAGACAGGCAATGATTAAACAGACAAAACTATTTTCCATTTTAGAACAGTTTTAGATTCACAGAAAAATTTGAGGATGATACAGCTTTACCCATACCTCCATACCTCCTTTCCCCATTAACATCTTCCCCACTAAGATTTCACATCAACATGGCACATTTTTCACAATTAATGGATGAAGATTCATAAATGATTTCTTATCAAAGCCCATACTTTGTGTAGATTTCCAGTTTTTATTTAACGTATTTTAACTTCTGTTTCAGAATCCTATCTAGGGTTGTAGTATCTCATGCTCCTCTTGACTGGAAGTTTCTCAGACTTTGTTGTTGTTGTTACCTTGACATTTTTTTCCCAGCATGGGGGACTGAAATAGGACTTTTGCACTGAGCTACATCCTCAGTCCTCTCTTTTTCAATATTTATTTTGTCACAAGGTCTCACTAATTCCCCAAGTTGCCCAGGCTGGATTTGAATTTGCCATCCTCCTGTGTCAGCCTCCCAGAGTGCTGGAATTACAGGAATGGGCCCACTGCGCCCAGTGACCTGATGGCTTCTAGGAATACTGCTGAAGTGTTACCTAGGATGGCCCTCAACTGGAGCTTATCTGCTTTTTATTTTATTTTTATGATTAGATTGAGACTCTGGGTCTGGGGCAAGGGAGGACCGCAGTGGTGAAGTGTCATTCTCATCATTCACTGACACATCATCACCATCCCATGGCAGGGTACTATCCATGGCACCCTCCCCTCCCACACCTGGTCTTTGGGAGTCACATGCAGCTACATAGAAGGTGTGAGGAGTTAGTGTCCTTTCCTTGAAGCATCTACATAGATGGTTTAGAATTCTGCACAGAATTACCCACATTCCCCCAGGTGTATATTTATTTAATCACTTCTTTATAGTTGGTAATTACTTTCAGTTTTTTTATAAGACAGCATCTTGCTATATTACACAGAGTGGCCTAGAACCGCTGGGATCCAGGGATACTGCTGTCTTGGCCTCCTGAGTAGCTGGGACTTACAGGTGTGCGCCACCTGCATAATTGCTTTTATGTTTTAAATGACACACGGACAGATGCGTAGTGGTGGAGAGGAAACGTGGGTATGGTGCAGATTTTAAAAGACAGACACTGCATTCTGTGAAAATCCTTCCTCCACCCAGGCTCCCCTCCCCACTTCTGGTGGCCAGCATCTCCGACACTCTAAGGGGTACAGAATATATTTACAGTAACTGCCTAAGTTACTTTCATTGTCTCCAACCCCGCAACCCTAGACGCGCGCGGCCCTCGTACTCAGCGCCCCCAACCCCCGCGCCCCAGGTGGTTCCCCGCCCCCCGGGCGTAGGCGTGGCCCTGGCGCCCCGCCCCGGGCTCTGTGACGTCGGCGCCGCCGGAACCTGGAATCCCGGCGGCGGCTGGCGGCGCTGGAGGCGGCGGCTGAGTGCGGAGCGGTCCCCGCGGCGCCCGCGCCATGAGCGAGTCGAGCGGCAGCGCGCCCCCATCGGGCGTGCCCAGCCGGCGGCGGGTCCTCCTCCAAGGTAGGCGGCTGGCGGGCGGGCGGGCGCGCAGGCGGGGCGCGGGGTCCTCGGGTCCTGCACCCCCATTCCTCCCAGCCGGCGGAGCCCGCGTGCCGCAGAGGGCACTGAGTGGCCGTCCGCACCGTGATGGGTCCCGATGGCCGGGGCTCTAAATCAGAGACTCATCCGTTCAATGAGAGACGCGAGAGCCCCGCCGACCCCAGCGTTCCGGGAGGCGTTGCCTGTCCCCCGGACTTGCAGACTTTACAGTTAGACCAACTACAGACTGGGTTTCTGCTCCGGCTCTTTATTGCTGTGTGACTTTCCTAAGTGGTTGCCTCCTCGGAGTCTGATTCTAAAGCAGTAAAATGGGAATAGGGTGGTGGTGGCTTTAGCTGAGAAACATGCGATGTGCCTAACACAGTTCTGCCTCACAAAGAAAAGGTACAATAAATGGTGGCCGCCAAGCAATAAATTTTTTTTTTCTTTTTCTTCTTTGTTTTTCTGAGACAGGTTCTTACAATGTAGGTCAGGCTGGCCTTGAACTGTGTAGCCCAGGCTGGTCTCCAACTTTAGGGAATTCTCCTGCCTCAGCCTCTCGAGTGCTGAAATTACAGGCGTGGGCCACCACACCTGGCTTTTCTTTCTTTTTTTATTGGGTAGAATATACAATAAAATATACACAACCATGGATTTTCACATAATTAAAGCCACTGCCCAGTCAAGATAGGAAAGTTGCCAGCTCCCAGGCAGCTTCCTTGAAGCTTCTGTACTTTATTTTTGTGTCAAGCAAGACAAGACTCTGCCTGTTTTATCTGTGATATTTTCTCTACTTCCGTTTGAGGACGGCGATTTCACAAAACCAAGATTTAGAGCATGAGCGCTCAGTCTTTTGTCTTGCCTGGGTTTCATTGAGCAAAGAGGAATTGCCTTGGGTCATACAAAAAAATCTAATGTAGTAAATGTATATAAATGACAAAACTATACTTGAAAAGATTTTGCCTATAACATTAAAAGCCAAAATTAATAAGTTAAAGAGGAAACTTATATGTCTGCTTAGTAACGAGAAGTACCTGTGGTCACAGGCGCACACAGTATGTGTCGGTTGGTTGAAATATTTTAGTTGTCTTATGTATTAAGTTGCAGGAGTGTTTCTTTTTTTCTTTTGGTGCAGTACTGGGTTTGGAACCCAGGGTCTTTGCACAGAGCCACACCCCCATCCCATTTTAAAATTTTTGAGACAGGATCTTGCCAAGTTACTAAATTGCCTAGGCTGGGCTCATACTTATGACTCCTCCTGCCTCAGCCTTCCAGGACACTGAGATCACAGTCTGGTAACATCACATAATGAAAACCATCATTAACCACATGGTTGTCATTCATCGACTGTGTGCAGGAGACATGCTGTCCCCTCCCCACCCAGCATTCCATTGTTGTTTCTGTGGTCCTTATGGCAGTGTCATGCCACACAAGTCATGAAAAAAAAAATCACTAAAAAACTCATAATGTTGAAAGTGTATGATCTTGTGGGGCCGCATTGCTAGCTGTCCAGGGACTTGCAGAGCTGGTGGGCTGTGGGTTGGACACCCCTGATTTAGAGTAAGACATGAGTGCAGATTTAGACATTTTGCACTTCAGTTGGATTGCCAGAAGAAAAATCTGCAAAATACCCAAACCCTGGAGAAGTGCTCAAGAATCAGAAAAATCAGGTGGTGTTCAATGCTAATTATTTTCTAGCTCAATATTTATGTCACTGGCATCAGTTCAGTTTCAGGCTTTTAGTAACAGTGAAGAGTTAGGGGGTGTGGCCCAGTGACAGAGCATGTGCCTAGCATGCACAAGGCCCTGGGTTCAATTCCCAGTACCACCAAAAAGAAAAATGAAAACCAAGCCATTTAGATTTTCTAGTTGGTTTTTATTTGTTGCTCTCCTATTTTAGTATCTCCTATTTTAGTGCAATCTGTAGAACATGCCAGCTCCTGTTTCTTGTATGGAAAGTTTGAGATTCATCTTTCTTAGGTCCTTGCTGAGAGTTTAAGGGGACTTTAAGTGGCTTTTTATGAGTATCCTAACCAGCCTCTCTAACAGAAACTTCACCGGTGCTCCTGGGAGAGATGGTATTTTTCCGTCTTTGTCCACCAGCATGGATGGGAGACTCAGAAGGGGCTGTGTTTGTAACTTTGTAGTGTTTTGTAAACAGTGGCCAGCTGTGTGGCCCTCAGGGGAGGACAGTGGGGGGGGGCACCAGGATAGCAAAACCAGAGCTAATGGACTTGTGGAAAGAAGAGGTTTATTTTGGCTCAGTACTGGCGGGTTCCAGTCCATGCTGGTTCTGTTGCTATGGGCCAAGATGAGGCTGTGTATCCTGGTGGAAACCCATGTCAGAGCGAAAGGCTCATCTTGGGGGCTGAGGAAGTGGAAAGAAAGGGGGCAGTAGAGGAGTGGGTCTGGGGCACCGCTGCCTCCTGGAAGGCAACCCCAAGACCTCCTGCCGGGCCCCACCTCCTGTATCACCATACTGGGGATCTTTGGGGAGGTTTATCCAAATATGGCATAGACAGAGCGGATCTGGTTAAAGGGTGGGAAGCAGGCTTCCTAGATAAAATAGATCACTCTTCTGCTTAATCACAACTTTCCAGTGGCTTCACTCCATGAATAAATTCTAGGCTGTCCTGTGGCAGCCACAGTGCCTGGTTATTTGACCCCAGCCCACTTGCCCAGGCCCTCACTCCTACAGCCATCCCTTGACCTGTGCTGTTCTCATGCCTGCCAGTTACCTGGCTCATTCTGCCTCAGGACCTTTGCATCTGCCCTTCTTTTTGTATGGACTGCATCTCTGTCTGAAGGCATGTCTCCATCTCTCCTCCCCTGACTGGTTTCCTTGCTGTTTTCCCCAGGCACTTACATCTGAAGTCATTCGTCTGGTTTGATTGTGTAGGAGCTGTGGCTTGCTGTCCTTGTAAAAAGTGGGTGTGGCAAAGCAGATACTTTACTTTGTTTGCCTGGAGCCTAGAGTGCTTTTTGGCATATAGGAAATGCTACTTTGAACCTGGTTACAGAGCAAATAACTTCCTTTGCTGAGCCTTGGTTTCCCCATCTAGAAAGTGGAAATTGTGGAGTGGAAGCCACTGTACGCCCACTAGCTGTCACAGAGGGGCTGGTCTGAGGCCAGCCGCCCCTGTCACCTCATTGCCTCCACTCCTGCAGCTTCCCTCTCTCCAGGGGGCCCGACCACCCCCTGGTCCCTGCCGGAAATTCTCTTCTCAGGCCTCAGCATTTGCTGTTCCCTTTTTGCATAACCTGCCCAAGGCCAAGTCCCCTGCTTCTGGTCTCAGCTTGACTGTCACCTCCTCAGAGGAGCAGAGACCTCATACTTGCTAAAGTGTCCCCTGGAGGGACTCTCTATCCTGGCCTCCAGGTGCCTGGTATGTTTTGTACATAGCTGTTGACAGGAATGACTCTAAATGAACCTCTTTCTTCTGTCAGATGTTTATAAAATTCCATTCATTGAAGTTTTTTTTTTTCTTTCCTTCCCCACTACTGGAGATCAAGCCGTGGATCTTCAAACTGAGCTGCATTCTCAAGCCTTTATTTTTTACTTTGAGACAGAATCTCACTAAATCAGTAAGTTGCCCAGGCTGGGCTTGAACTTGTGATCCTCCTGCCTCAGCCTCCCAGAAACCTGAGACTACAGGTGTGTACCACACCTGCCTCCATTCACTAAATATTCCACTCATGAGGTACTGCTTTCCAGGTCACCTTGGCAGCATGCATGCAGTGCTTTTCTTTCTCCCTCTGTCCTTTCTTTGCTTTTCTTTCTTTTTTCTTCCTCTCCCTCTTCCTTCCTTCCTTCTCCCTCTTCTTTCCACTAGTCAGTCCCTCTCACACTTTCTCCCACCTCCTCTTTCTTTATTGAGATAAATTGAACCCTTTTACAGTATACAATTCAGTGCTATTTAGGACATTTGCAATGTTGTGTAGCCTTTACTTCTAGAGGTCTATTTCTAGAACATTCCCATCACCTAGAAAGGAAACCACATACCCATTAAGCAGTCCTGGCCCATTCCACACCCCAGCCTCAAGCAGCCAGTCCCCTGCTCTAGTCTCCGTGGGCTTGGGTTGGTCTACTCTGGACGTTTCCTCTCATTGTTGGAGTGCGTGGTGCTTCCTCTGTTTTAAGGTTGCATAGTGTCCCTTACACAGTTGTGTGTGCCTTCTACTTTTGTGAAAAATGTTTGTGTCTTTTACTTTGTGTCTTCTACTTTGAGGAAAAATGGATTCTGTCACTGGACAAATCCCAAGTTCTATTGCATCCCCAAAGTACAGAGGAGACTTGATTCACCTCAACCCCTGGGGCAGGCTGCAGATTCACTGACTTCATCACCAAAAAGGAATTCCCAAGATGTGTTAGTGCATGAGAGGTGTTGAGAGGTTCCTAAGCAGCATTGAAAGTATACACTCAAAGAAAATAGAGTGCACAGGTCAAGAGAGAGGCATGCTGTAGTCTGGAGCTGGGAATATTCATGGGGTTCTGGTGGGGGAAATCTGTGAAACTTGTGAACCTATAGAAAGTTTGGGTTTGGTTTACTATAGGAGAGAAGCAGTGACCCACCCACAGGTCGAAGGACACTGGCTTTTAACAGGTGAAAAGGTGGCTCATTTTTGTAGGAGAAAGGCATGGGAATTTTTTCATATCTGTTGGTTTTTATTTTTTGACTTACAAAGCCCCCCTTTTTTTATTAGTACATCTTTGCAACACATAATAAATGCACTCATCTCAGGGAGTTGTTACATATACATATTACATTTTGGTCTTTTATTTTCCCTTCCCCTCCTTTCTTTCCTTCTCCCTCTGTCTCTGTATCCTCTTCTCTCTGTAGAAGGTCTATCCCTTTCTCCTATTATCTTTCAGTTTGCTCTTTAATTATGTATCCTTTGGGTTTCTTCTATAAGAGAAATGATACAATATTTAACTTTCTGTGTCTGATTTATTTTGCTGAGCATTACAGGTCTGAAGGTGCATCCATTTTCTTTTCTTTTCTTTTCTTTTCTTTTCTTTCTTTCTTTCTTTTTCTTTTTCTTTTCTTTTTTTTTTTTTTTTTTACAAATGACTCACATGCATCCTTCTCGATGGGCCAGTAATTCTGCACTGTGTACATGTACCACATTTTCTTTATCCATTCATCCACTGGTGGACTGGCAGGCTACTTCCAAGATTTAGCTCGTATGAACTGTGCTGCAGTGAACATGGGGATGCATGGATCACTGTAATATAAAGTCTCTAACTTCTCGGGAAGATACCTAGAAGGGGTATAGTTGGGTCAAATGCAATTTCTGGTTTTAGTTTCTTGAGGAATCTCCACAGTTTCCACAGTGATTGTACTAGTTTATATGTATTGCTACCAAGAATATAGAAAGGCTTCTTTAACCCTAGAGCTCTGCCAGAGTCTTTTTTTGTCTCTTGAATTTTTAATGATGGCTGTTCTTTCTGGAGTAAGATGGAATCACAGCATAGTTTTAATTTGCATTTCTCTAATGGCCAGAGATGCTGAACATTTTTTTTTTTTGTATTTGTTTGGCATTGGTACTTTTTCTGAGAAGTGTCTATTCATCTCAGTCACCCATTTTTCAATAGCTGTTATGATCCTCTTTTATTTTGGGGGTTTAATATTTTTGAGTTCTTTTTATATTCTAGATATTAGCACTTGATCCAAAGAATAGCTGGCAAAAAATTTTTTCCTATTCTGTAGGTTGTGTCTTCCCAGTCTGTGTTCCTTGTTTGCTTTCTTGGGCAGAAGCTCTTTAAATTTATATGAAGGTCTTTTTGTTTGCTTGTTTGTTTTATTGTCTTGATGGGTGATCTAAGATACTTAGCCTAAGAACATTCTTTGCAGTGGGTTTCTCTGAGGCCTGTTTTTTGCCCTATAGTTTATCAACTAAACTTGTTTATAGACAACTAGAGAGTGAGATACAGATAACTGTGGGTAACTTGGTGTCCTGACGTTGCGGTCTTCTTAAAAGTACAATTTAAAAAAAATACAATTTTCTTCCTCTCTTTCTACTTATCTTTATTTCTTCTATCCTATCCCAATTCTAGCTTTTATGACCCTCTTAAAAGGAAACGTCTTAAGGAAGAGAAAGTCTCCTTTCTATGAGCCCTTGAGCCATGCCATTTGTTTTCCTCCTCTATCTGCTAAACCCATTCATCTGGTGATTGGTCGCCCTTGAAGGTGTTGTGGGAGGGTGGGGTGTTCCTGCAATTATGTAGCCCATTTTCAGGCTGGATTTCTTTTGTAGGAAGCAAGACAGTGACTTGAGCTATTTTTCCCCTCTGTCTGGAGGAGGCTTAGCTCTGCCCAGCAACTGGAGTCTAGATTAAGCCTAAAAGCCCCTGGTGACTTTTTGTTGCTTTTTCAGGAAGTGAAGACTTCAGAGGGATAAAAGGGGGAAATAACTGTTTGGTGTTGTGAACATTGCAGCGGTCTGGTCTGGTTGCTTTTTCAAGGAGCATTGTTTGAGTCTGGGACCACCCAGACTTTTTGCTAGGCCTTTGTGACAGCTCACCCTGCAGAGGAGGAGGAAGGTGGAGAGCCAGTCCTGAGCCCTGAGCCTGTGCCAGGCCTCAGGAGCCAGTGGTGGAGCAGGCAGGCTGGGTCCCTGTGGGCCACACAGAGGTCCAACATCACAGAGGCGCAGAAAGCAGGTGGAGGAAGAACAGGAGAGATAAGTAGAGCTACCTAACTGCTAGGAAGTAAATGAACCACATCAAGACAGAAGACAACAGCTCTTGGTGGTGCATGCCTGTAAACAGCACTGTGAAAGGCTGAGACAGGAGGATCAAAAGTTTGAGCCCAGCCTGGGCAACTCTGCAACTTAGTGAGACCCTGTCTCAAAATAAAAAATGCAGAAAGGGCTGGGGATGTAGCTTATTGCAGAGGCCCTCGGTTCAATCCCCACTGCTGCGTGGAAACACACACACACACACACACACACTCACACACACACACACAGAAAGGTCTCCAAACCTCCCATTACATCTGGTAAACCTGTTTGATGAGATGATGGTGAAGCTTTACCATGGAGCGGTTTGGGCATAATCATGATGCATGCAAAGTGGTCAGCGAAGGTTCCTTGTCATTTGCGCCACCAGGAATACCAGAATTCTTTCTTTGAAAGGTGTCTTGGTGGAGGGGAAAAGCCCTCTCCACAAAGGGACAAGCTTGGTCCACATGAAGGAGAGCCCCACTGTGAATTTGAAATTGTCACGTATGTTTATGTTTATTAATAAAGAACCAGTTATAGCCTACATGTGTCTAGCACAATACTAGTGGCTTTGTTCTACACCGGGGCCCTGCAAACTGCAGCCTATGGCCAAATGCAATCTGCCATCTGTTTTTGTAAATTAAGGTTTTGTGAGAACACAGCCAGGGCATTCACTTTTAGATTGCCTGTTGCTTTTTTTCTTGCTAGAACAGCAGAGCTGAATAGTTGGGACAGACTGAATGGCAAATATTGGGTTTTTCTCAGCACTTCATGAGCCCCTAAATCACCATCAGGACAGGTGTGTGAGGAGGGCAATGCCCCCACTTTACAGATGGGAAAACTGAGGTACAGAGTCATCAAGAAACTTGCCAGTCTTACACAGTGGCGAGTGGAGATGGGGGTTGAGACCCAGACAGGTGAAGGCTGGGCTGTTTCATGCTGTGCCACCTTCCCCACCAGACAGCCAAGAATGCAGAGCTCACTTGGAGACCAGCAGACCTGCATGTGTGTCCCTTCTGGTTGGGGAATTAGTCACTGCTCCCGGGTGCTGTTTGCTCATCTGGTTGTAAAGTGTGGGGCCCAGTCAGGTCGGGCCCCACCCAGGTGCCTGCTGCCCTGATTCATGCTGTTCTGATAAGAGGCAGGCAGGTCCTGAGGCTCAGGACTGAGAGCTACAGTAAGAACATGTTTTCTGCCCTTAAATTGTGAAGAAGGAGAAACCCGTGGTAGGTTTGCCATTACATCTCAACCTGCAAAAGTTACAGCCATGATGCAGAGTAAGTCAGTGATTACTTCATGGGGGAGAAAACGTCTTTTGAGTTTGGTACTGACCTTGGTGTTTAGCATCCATGAGGGTCTTGAGGATAAGAGGAGCCTGTTGTAATTCTCACCGCAGGGGTCGGAGGCCTGGACCCTGTGACCCACAAGGCCCCCTCTTACTCAAAGTTTCCATGATCCCGTGAGTGGGAAGCAAAAACCTGCGGTGAACTCAGCACCAAATACGGCTGGACCAGCCTCTTGGCAAGTGTACTGGGAAGCTGGTGGTGGCATTAGTGCCACTTAGATCATACTTGGCTCACATCCTGGGAGAGCTCGTGCCCTTTGGTGGGATTTGATGCCCCAAGGAAAGAGCTGCCAAGAACATTAGGAAGCTATGCATGCTTTAAGATGCTCCTTCCTTCCTTCCTTCCTTCCTTCCTTCCTTCCTTCCTTCCAGTGGGGGCGTTCTAGGAGTGACTGTTCTAAGCCTCAGAAAAACTCTTTTTGTCTTTATCTGGCAGTTATGCCAGCCTATGTCCCTGACTCCTGTAATTACCCAGTTGTCCTCCCACCTCCATGATAACCTCCTAATTGCTGAAATCTGGCTTCAGTGGCCATGCAGTTCTAGGCATTCCTGGATGGAGGCATCCTGATATCTGAAATATGCTCCCCCAGCCTCCTGAAAGGTCAGCAAACAGCCCGTACACTGGCCATGCACACCCGTGACTGGACCAACTCAGTGGGACATCTGACAGTAACTGGCATGTTATTTCTGTTCTCCTCTAAAAATGAGTACCAGGTCTTGACATCAAAGGAGTGAGCAAGTCATGGTGTCCCTGGGCTTCAGTTTCCCTGGTGAAAAGCCAGGGCAGTGCAGCCTCTTGTTGCCTAGCTGTGCAGGTAGGCGTGAGAAATCAGGTGATGTCATACTTTAAAAAGCATGTGGTGTGTATACAGACGACATCAGATAGATGCTAATTACACAAAAATAATGATGCCTTTATGAAGCAATGGTCAGATTTTTCTCTCTCTCTCTGTACTGGGGATTGAAACCAAGGCCTTCACAGTGAGCTACATTCTCAACCTTTTTTAAAATTTTAAGACACAGTCTCACTAAGTCTCTAAATTGCCCAGGCTGGACTTGAACTTGTGATCCTTCAGCCTTGGACTTCCAGAGTCGTGTGATTACAGGTGTGTGTGCGGGTTAGATTCTGCTGTTGTTTTTGAGACAGGGTCTGGCTGTGCAGCTTATGTTGTCCTCGGACTCACTTTGATCCTCCTGCCTCAGCATCCCGAGTGCTGGGCTTACAGGTGTGTACTACTATGCCTGGCTGGTCAGATATTTTTTATTTAAAGACAAAGAACTTCCCCAGGTGACAAAAAGGCACAGATCTTTTGTCTTGGATGGCAGCTATTTGAAAATCATTTTCTACTGTGGATTCCCTTTTGGTGATGGGAACAGAGCAAGTTCACTGGGGTAGGAAGGTGCAGACCAGTTTATTTACTAGTTTGTTTGGATAGCATTTCAGCGTTTATGAAGCACTTTCACATCCATGGCCCACTGAACCATTTCATGGAGAAGGCTATAGCTTTGGGTCTCATAAGCCATGATAGGACCCTAGGCCCAGTGCTTATTAGTTTTGTAAGTGGTTAGCTACCTCAGTTTCTTCATCTGAAATAGGGATAATTCCGTTACAGGAGGAGGTGGGATTAGTCGGTATGATGGTGCTTTACCAAGTATTAGGAATAGCGTGGCATCTGTGTGAGTGCTTACTTAAGAGAACCCAGTTTCCTTTATGTCGTTTGTAACTCTGTCCTCACCATCACATGGATGAGATCCTGATGGTTATATCCCGCCTTCCTGAGACGGGAAAAATGTGACTCTAGCACAGCTTTGCCTCTCCTGGGATGACTGACAGTGGATGACAAGCCAGCCAGCATCTTCAGCCAAACCAGGCTTCGGCTCTGCCCTGGGTCCCTGACCCTGTGGTTCTGAATATTCAGTAGGTCGCTGCTGTTCTCCAGTCAAAGACCTTTGTTCCTGGTTAATAATCGCTCTTTGTTGCTGCCCAGAGAGAGGAGTGGCTCCTCTCAGCCCTTGGACCTGTGGCCTTCGGAGCAGGGCATGTGTCACATCCTCAGGGTGTGATGGGCCAGGAAATGAAAGGATGATCATCAGAGCCGCAGGCATGCGTGTCTATGTGTCATTCATTTGCAGTTTGTTCTCTTGTATCTGAACATACCTGTGAGAGAGAAGCAGAGATCACAGACTTCCTCATCATTGTGGGGCCTTGGCTGGTGCCCCTAGTCCTCCCCAGCCTTTCCTTGTCCTGCTGGGCCATCTGAGGAGTCCTCTGTGTGCCAGGCACTGCACTGAGACCTACTCTTGTGATCACTTTTGATTCTATAAACAACTGCTGTGCCTAGGCCTGCCCTTAGTGCCTCAGTTTACACTATGGTCAAGCTGGGTGTGGTGGTGCACGTCTGTAATCCCAGCACTGTGTGGCTGGGGCCAGAGGGTGGGAGGTTGAACCAAAGCCTGGACAATTTAGCCACTTAGCAAGGCCCTGTCTCAAAATTTTGAAAGACTGGAGCTATAGCTCAGTGCAAAGGTCCTGGGGTTTGGTCCTCAGTACCACAGACAAGCAACAGATAAACATGGCCAGACTGTACCATTCTCCACTCCAGACCCCTTGGAGGCTGCAACTCCTCTCAATCGAATCTGTGGGTCACACTATAGCCTGCAAAGCCCGATTGGGTCTGACCCTCTCTGACCTGTCTGAACTCTGCTTTTCCATTGTCCTGTCCCAGAGACCTATTGGCACTGAAAGAACTTCTCTGTACATTGTAGCTTAAACTGTGTGTGCTTTGTGCTGATTTTGTGCTCCAGCAATTCAGCAGGGTACAGAGGAGGTGACCTGTATCGCTGCGTGTGGTGTCTGCCAGGGCCACAGCCTCTCCGATGGCCTGTTCCCAGGGGCTGGGTGGAAACCTGGAGCTGTTTGTTGCCTTGTGAGCTTTGGAGCTCATGCTCTCCTTGTGGGCCTAGCATGACTGGACTTGCACAGGGCAGCCCTGTGCCCCAGAGTGCAGGAGTGCAAGCTGGCTTGGTGTTACAACTGGGAGAGCACTGCTTCCATTGCATCCGTAGTTAAAGCAAGACAAAGGTCTTGCTCAGACTTAAGGGGAGGAGACAAGAGAATTGTTGGTGTGAGTCCTTAAGGGTCTTGGGAGTCTTCCAAGGTGCCTGTCCATTCACTCTCCTGTATCGCATGCCAGTGTGCCCTTTCGTAGACATGCCATGTATACCCCCCTGGCCCCGGACCTGTGCACTTGTTTCCCTTTTCACAGGGTGCCCTACTCCAAATATCCCTGGGTCTTACACCTTCCCTTCATTCACCTTAGCTAAATGTCGCTGTAATAGACAATACATGACCCTTCCTGATAAAAACAGCACGCTCCTCATCACCTCTATCTCTTTAGTCTATCTTGTTTTCATTACATATACCACTTGTGGCGTCTTTAATGCCAGCTCACGGTCTGACCTCCCTCTCTCCCACCTCGGAATGTAGGTGCCGTGTGAGTAGGGCCTTTGCTTTGTTCACCATAGTAGCCCTCGCTCTAGATAGGACACGTAGGTGCATTTATTGAATATTTGACAAGGAAACTAAGTAATTTCCCAAAGACACACAGCTCATAATCGACAGAGCAGGATTCAGACCCAAGCAATTCAGCCTCTAATATGAGGTCATTGAAGCTTTGCTCCCCACAGTAGGGGGTCACTGCTTAGGTATCATGGCCATCTCCTATCTTCCATGCCTGGGTCCTGTCTGTCTAGCCTCACTGACCTTCCTGCAACTAAAACCTGATAAAGCATAAAACTCTTTGAAGGCGACTTTCCTTGTCTTTGACAAAAAGCTCCGCTGCCTTTGAGCACCTCTGAGGCCCAGTGGACTGGGACCCCCAGCTGTGGCCTGACGTAGTAGAAAGAATACTGGTATCAGAGTCAGACACCTAATTCTGCCTCCAGAGCCCTCTGTTACAGGCTCTGTGATGCAGGCAGATGAGGGATGCCCTTCATCCTTCTGTCCATCCAGTAGGTTTTTACTGAGCATGTATTCTGTGCCAAAGATAGTGGTGGGTCTTAGGCTATGATGATGAGGACATCAACACGGTCCTCTGCAAACTTCCAATCTGATGGAGGTGCACGCTGCCCACAAGTGTGATCACACAAATACATAGGTATTTGCAGATTGTGATTCTGGGAAGATGTGTAATAAGGCACCTATAACAGTACAGTGATGCAGGACCACTTTCTCTGGGGAAGTGACTTTTGAGTAGGCGTTCACAGCATAGAGAGATGGAATAGGTTTGTTCCAGATCTGCAAAGGCTCTGAGGAGTAGGGAGCTGGACCTGCAGTGGCACTTGAAAGATCCTGAGGAATGTGCAATTGGAGGGTTGAGAGGCTCCAGGGCCAGAGTGAGGGGAAGGAGTCAGATTGTGCAGGGCTTTGAGCCCCGAGCAAGGGATGGAGGGACCCATCAATGAGTTATTTTCTCATCTGTAATGTGGGGGTAATAATAGTATTGGCTTCTGACAGTGCAGTCAGCAGGAATTGGCTGGCTGAAGGGTTGTCTAGAATGTCCCCTCCTCTATCCACCAGATCACCATGGGCTTGTTCTGCCTCCCGAGAAGGCCAGTAGCCTGCAGAGCTCACAGATCTCTCCTGCTGTGTTCTGTTTGTCTAAGCAGAATCCCAGGAGTTTGTGTGACTCCCTTACTATGGTGCCCTCATGGGAAATGCTGTCAGTTCTTCTGTTTTTGAAGTTATTTATTTGTATTTGCCTGGTGCATTGTGCATTTTGCATAGTTCAATATGTTATTACACCTTCACTGTGTGGGGATAGTTGGAGCAAGTATTTCTAGCTCCATTTGACAAATGGGCTACACACTGAGCTAGGGACTACAACCAGACACGAGAACTCAGATCTATTATGCAATGTAAGCATGTTTGCAAATCCATCTGTAGGAAATAAACCCATTTGCAGGTGATTTCATTGTGCTGAGCATCATCATGGTAAATAAAATAAGAGCCAAATGCTTTTGTGACTGGCCCAGGCTAGAGACTCTGTGCAGGGCTTAGTTATGGTCTCCAGCATCCAAGTCTTCTGCACAGATGTGCCTTTTGGTTCCCAAACTCTCCGGACTGAAGGATGCTTTTCTTCTCTTACTCAGAAAACCTCTCTGTGGACTCCAGCTTCTCCTCACCCGCTGTGAACTTCCTCCAAGAATTGCCAAGCTACCGCTCCATGGCACGAAGGAGGACGACCCTCCTTTCCCGGGAGAGGCAAAGTGGCATACTGCTGAAGCCGGCAGACTCTTACAGCTCCCATCTGGAGGGAGAAATCACGGAAAACCTCAACAGCCAGTCCATTCGGAAGTATGCACTGAACATTTCTGAGAAGCGGAGACTGAGGTTTGTTACGTGGCTGCCTAGAAGCTGCATGGTGTGTGTTATAGGCAAAGGTGCTTTTCCTGCATGGAATGGGTTTCCTCAAGAGCTCGCCCAATTGAAATTTTATTCTTTAGGGTATGCTAAGCCACCATGGCAGGTCCCACACTTGTAATAGCTCAACAAATTATAAATTTATTTCCTGCTTACATGAAGTCCTAGGTTCAGGTCAGTAGGGACTTCTTGGCATTCAGGGACCCAGGCTCCTCTGTCTTGTGGACTCTACATCCTTTTCTCTTAAACCTTTATGTTCTGGATCCAGCCAGTGGAAAGGGATTGATATGGAAGAATGAGTGCATCAGTTAGCTACACTGTGTAACAAGCCACCCTACAGTTTAGCAGCTTAAACAAACCATTTCACAAGGCTACAAGTCAGCTGGACATTTCCAGTTTTAGTTGGGCTCTGTGTGTAGCTGTGATTACTGCTGGTTGGGCAGATGGCTGAGTGATCCAGGCTGGGGGTCAGTGGAGAAGGCTTCAGCTGGGGTAATCACACAGTCTCTATCTCTGTCGGATCAGCACAACCTTGTTCGCTTGGTGGCAGCTGGGGTCGAAGAGGGAAGCAGAAGCCTGTAAACCTGAGGCGGGAGGCAGAGAGTATCACTTCCATGCATTCTGTGGTCTAAGTGGCTCTCAAGGCCAGTCCAGATTTGATGGACAGGGGAAGATTCCTTCTTTTAGTGAAAAGTGGTACACAGCACTTCTGAATGGAGCACATGCATGTTAACCAGGGACTCTTGCGGGGAGGTTAGGGGGCAGCTCTGCAAAGTTGCATGTATCACTTCTACTTAGATTTCTACTAGAGAGGGTTAGTAATGTAGTCATATCTAATTGCCAGGAAGGCTGGGAAATGTCTTCACTAGTGCCAAAGGAGGAGACAGTGACTTTTGGTGGGACTTTGCCATTTGCTGTGTTTCTGCGGAATTCAAAACCTAGTTTTCCTTTTTGCCCAATACAGTGACTTCAGAGGCAGGTATACCTGCTTAACTCTCCTGAGAGCCACCCAGGGACAGTGGCATAAGGACTTTTGGGGATGACCTCTGCTTTGTAACTTGAAAGCGCAGGAACCTTGGTGATTTTTTAAATTTTTTTTTTTTGAGGTAGGGTTTCACTATGTAGTTAGGCTGACCATGAACTCACTGTGTAGCCCAGGTTGGCCTTGAATTCTGGGCAGTCCTACTTCTGCCTCAGCCTCCTGAGTGCTGGGGTTACAGGGAAGCTTGGTGATTTTTATTTTTAATTTGGGGAGGGGTATTTGTAGGCTAAAAATTTTGCAAATAAAGTTAGGCTTTATGAATGAAGCCCCCCACTAGTTAAGATTTTCATATTTTGAATTCTTATAAAGTATAACTGCTCTGGGCCCAAAATTTGCCAAATCTAGAGAGACATTTTTTTCTTCCACCCAGGCGCTTCCAACCTAGTTGGTGAAAGGAAATTGGAAGACACTGTCAGTCTGGTTCTCCGTGAATTCCTAGAGCATGGCACAGAGCAGGGCACACGGTGGCAAGAGAGATGGCACCCATGGCTGAGAGCTCCTGAGCACGGTGCAGCCCTGTGCTGTTGGAAGCACTTGGACATTTGGGGCCAGATTGTTCTCTGCTGGGGGCGCTGTCTGTGCATTGTGGGATCTTATCAACATCCCTGGCCTCTAACAATGAGAGGTTAGTAGCATCTTCCTCTCTCAGTTTCGACAACTAAAAAGCAATTTAAAATGTCCCTAGATATTTTCCACTGTCCCCTGGGGAGGGCAGTGGAAAACTGTCCCCAGGTGGGAACCATTGGGTAAATGTTATGTACTTTGTTTACCTCATTGTGTTGTTTAATGAAAGGCTCAAGCCCTTCCCTTGACAGGGGCTCCCTGTCCTCCAGGAGGACAGGCAGAGGCTGGGTCACATGCTGGGTAGGGCACAAGTCACTGGCTGTGCACTTGAAGCAGGCACTGAATACATCCCACCCCTATGCTGCTACCCCGATAGCCCTCTCCCCGGACTCCTCACATCTGTCTCCTGCAGCTCTGTCCCTCCCTACCCCTCTCCTCCCCCAGAGTCCCTAACTTGCAGCATCCCCCTCCCCCCCACCAGAGCTGCACTTGTAGGGTGTCAGGCTGTCCAGACTCTGTCGTGAAGGACCAGGCAGTCAATGTTTCAGGCTCTGCAGGCCATGTGGTCCGTGCGGCAGCTGCTCAGCTCTGCTTTTATAGCAGGAAAGCAGTATAAAGGATTCATAGTAAACCTCGCCTGGCTCTGCACAGATCAACCTTCATTGACAGACAGTGACATCTGAGTTTTGTGAAACTTTCATATGTCATGAAAAATTCTTGTTTTGATTTCTTTTAACCATTTAAAAATGCAAACACCAAAAATAGTGTGCAGGCTGGAGGGTTTGGTCCACAGGTCATTAACCGCTGATCCCTGCCCTAGACTGTCAGTCCTGTAGGCCGAACTTCTAGAATTGTGCCTTCCTGAAGGCAGCAGTTCTTGCCAGAGGGCAGTCTGAGTATTTGGCAGTGTCTGGAGATACACTTGATTGTTAGAACTGACAGTCGGGACCAAGGGTGCTGCCAGACATCCTGGTGTTCCGGAGAGCTCCTCAGGAAGGTCCTACCCAGTCCCAAGTGTCATTGTTCAGGGTTAAGAAGGTGGCACGCACCTGTAACCCCGGCACTCAGGGAGGCTAAGGCAGGAAGAGTCCCACCTGGAAACTATCTCAAACTAAGAAAGGCTGAGTATGTAAACCGATGCAGAGACCTTGGGTTCAGTCTCCAGTACTGGGGGAAAAAAAAAAGCCATTTCTCTGCCTACTCATGAACACGTGAAAACAACTTCATATGGATAATAGGAGGTTGAAGGGGTGGAGGTATGAGGGATTTTAACAGCAGGAGGAAGGAAGAAAAAATGTGTAGACTCTCACAGAGTAGTGACAGGCTAATGTGAAGACCCCAAGAGCAGGAAATGGTGAAATCCATGTGGGAGGAGTCTCAAAGCCAGGGTCTGCCTGAGAGGAACTGGAAGTTCCAGCCCAAAGGCTGCTGTTTGTATTCTGTAAATGCTGATGGGCCATAAAGCTAGAATATACCTCTCTGTGTAACTGCTTGTTTATCTATCTGTGGTCTGTCTGTCTGTCTTATCCACACCCCCTGTCATCCACACTCAGGGGGAAGCAGTTCACTTCCCAGGAGTAGAAGGGCAGCACGTATTTTTAATCAGGAGCTGTGTGTTCGTCCGGTGCTGGATGCTTACTGAGAACCTGCTGTGCGCCAGGTGCTGTGCTTGGGGTTAGGCATGGAAGGGGAGGTGGGCGAAGCAGCTGGCATCTCAGGCCCAGGACACAACAGTAAATACCATATATCTTTGGCCTTTAAATATCTTGCAATATATTGGGAGAGACAGACATTAATCAAAGTATTGCGCAATTGAAGAGGATATGGTTTTAAAAGAAGGGGTCTTCTAGGAGGTTAGGATGGGGCGACTTAATTGACTAGGGGTGGGGAAAGAGGACAGGTGTGACTGCAGAGTGATTTTACTGAGTGTCATTAAACAACTGCTTGATATTTTCCCCACCCCAGCTCCAGGTGCCCACTCACTGTCTCTGTAGACTTCCCAATGCTAGACATTCCATATAAATGAAGAGGTATAATATGTGACCTTTTGTGTCTGCTTGTTTTTTTTGTTTAGTGTAATGTTTTCAAGCTTCTTTCAATTTGTACCTTGTGTCAGTCCTTTATTCCTTTTTATGGCTGGATAATATTCCAGTGTGTGTATAGATCACTTTGTGTATCTATTTTTCCATTGATGGGGCACTTAGGTTGTTTATACTTTTTAGCTATAGTGAACAATACTATTGTGAATTTAGCTGGTGAGGTTTTTGTTGTGTGTGTGAGAACCGCGTTTTTAGTTCTTCTGGGATCACACCTGAACGTAGCACTGCTGGGTCACAGAGTCATTCCACATTAAACCTTCTGGGTGACTGCCCACATGTTTTCCACAGTGGCTGCTCCATTTGCCATTCCCAGCACCCACACCTGAGGGCTCTTAGGTTGAGTTTTATTTGATGCTGAGTTTGGATGCTGCTGCCGTTGTCACTGTCATGGTACTTTTGAAATGCAGGGCCATTCAAGAGACGCAGATGAAGTATTTATCCGAGTGGGACCAGTGGAAGCGGTACAGCAGCAAGTCCTGGAAGAGGTTCTTGGAGAAGGCTCATGAGATGACGAGGCACCTGGAGCTGTGGCGGGAGGACATTCGCAGCATAGAAGGTACACAGCTCACACTGTAGCACCCCCGCCCAGACCTCGCCTCTGCCCACGCCTGGGGACCTGGGGACCTGGGGACGGTGCAGCCTCTGTTTCCCCGAGCGTGAGCTGAAACAGAGCGTTTCTTTTGCTGGTGAATATGAGTGGCAGCCCACACTTAGGCTTAGCAGATCCTGTGTGTTTGTCACCTGGCAAACTCAGACATTTCCTGTCCCTGCGGTTGGTGGTGGTGTCTTGGAATGATCCCATTTATGTAGTTTTCAGTAGTTTTTAGACCTGGCCATTAGGTCTTTTTTAATGTGCTAATGAAGATGTTCATATATTATTCCATCATAGATGTGTTTCTTACTGTTGTAATGAAATGCAAAACACTGTGAGCTGGCTCAGAGGCTGCACCAGGCTGTCACAGGTGCTCATGGCTATGAAGGTGCTAAGAATCTCTCTTTTCCCCTAATGGCAAGAATTTGGGATATGAGATTGTGTTAGTCAGTTAGGGCTACCACAACTAAATACCAACGTCTGGGTGGCTTAAGAAATAGATTCAGGGGCTAGGGAGGTAAATCTGTGCTAAACTGTTTGCTTAGAATGCATGAGGCCCTGAGTTAGATACACAGTGCTGCAAATGGGACAGAAAGGGAGAGGTGGGTTAGTCTTCTAGGGACACTAATCCCATTGCGGGGACCCTTCCCTCATGACCTTATCTGCTCTAATCAGCTCCCAAAGCCCCCTCTCCAAATGCTGTCACTCTCAGGGTTATGGCTTCAACATACCTGAGGGAGGGAGTAGAAGTGCTTTCAGTCCACAGAAATTGGAAGTTGTGCTAAAATATAAAATTAGAGAGAAATATTAAATATTTGGGTGATACAGCAGAGTCAGTGGGGGGAGACGCCTCTTAGAATTACACATTTTCTACTGTAAAGCACAATGATTTATAAGCATTGCCTCAAAACTGCTCAAATGGAAATTATTTGTTAAGTTTATAGGGAATGTGGGAGGATAAGTGGAAGAAGTGATTATCCTTGTTATTACTATTGAAAAGATTTAAACTATCACCAGTAATCTACTCAATCCATTAGCTTTTTATTATTTTATACGCAGAATGCAAACACATTTCTAAGGGATTTCACAGGCTCACCTAAAACTTTAACCACACACTCATACTTTTCATCTTGAAATTTAAGCGTAACATCTTTGGAGCAAAATAATAAACACTGTCCTTATTACACATCTATGAATCAGCCACTGTGTGGAACATTTTACTCCTATTATCTCAGTTAAGCCTCACAATAACCTTTTATATAGATGCTTACCTTTTGCCTGGCTGAGCAAAATTAGGATATTTGTCCAAATTCACTCAGCCAGGATGAGGCAGGGCCAGTGTTCGAAGATAGGCATTCAGACATCATGGCCAAGTCTTGCCCACTGTGCCCAGCATTCTCTGGTTAATTTACAGCCTTCCTCGAGATTTTCACCAGAAAGTGGTCTTTTGGTAGAGTGTGGTTTTCTCTAGAGAATGGAGACTTTGATTTTCTCTTTAGTTGTTCTACTTCTGTGGTTTCTTGGCTGGGTAGATGCTCTTCTGGCAGGAATTAAAGGAGTGATAATCACAGTCAGTGTCTCTGGAAGGGTTGCTGAGCAAAGATTGTGGGTATCTTATGTCCTCAGTCTCAGGAGGTCAGTTCTTTGCTGTGCCAGGAACAAGTACTCTTTAGGATGCTTTCTGACTGTCCTCAGCTGTTTTGCCGTTGTCTGGTTGAAGGGTGGTCTTCTATTTGAAAATCAATGTAATTTATCACATGACGGAGACAAACTATGGGCATCCCACCAGGTGCAGGAAAATGCATCAGTAAACTTTAGTTCTTTTTCTTAGCAAACGAGAAATAGATGCGGCCTTTTAAAATCTGACCTTTAAAATCCATGAACATTTTATACCAAACATCATATTCAATAGAAATATTGAAAACTTTTCCTCTGAGATTGAGAATGAGAAGAAAATGTTAGCATCACAGAATCTACTCAACATTGTCTTGGAAATCTCAGCTGATACAGAATGATGAGGTAAAAGGGTACAATAACTGGAAGGCACAACATAAGATGTCCTTTTTTTCCTCCCCCAGATGACATGCTATATATATATATATATGAAATAAAAAGACAAAATATTAGAATTATTTCTGTAACAGTGACAAACGTAGAAAATGAAAATTTTATGATATAATTTATAGTAGAATTTTTAAAAAAATCAAATACCAAGAATTTTCCTAGAGAAAGATATATAATAATTAAACACAGAAAACTATAAAATATTATTGATACAAAAGAAGACCTAGATATATTATGTTCATGGCTTGGAAGACTATTACAAAGTTGTCACTTCTCAAATTGACCTGAAATCCCAACCAGAGACTCAACAATGTATGTGTATGTATGTGTTTATGAAAATTAATATACTGATTATAACAGTTATGTAGAAATGCAAAATATACAGGATACCTAGAAGAATTTTGAGGAAAAGTAAAGCTGAAAGATGTATAGTATCACATATCAAATCTTACCAAATATATATGCAATAATTAAAATAATCTAGTTTTGGTGTAAGGACAGACAAGTAGACCCAAGGAACGGGACAGAATTTAGAAAAAATATATATATCAGTTATGTAGATATTCCTCAGTCATATATATATATATATATATATATATATATATATATATATATATTCCAGATAAAGGGGAGGAGGGGAAGATGGAAATCAATTAATGGTGTTGAGACAGTTAAATATTTATATAAAAAAGGTAAATATGGAGCCCCACCACCATTCTCAATTGATTGGTTCGGTATTGAATGTGGATCTACATGTGAAATGTTAAACCACTAGCAAATGGAGCTTTAAAGCCAGTAATAGAAAAAATGCTTCTGATTTCTGTGGCTGAGTGAATGTACAGTGTATAGTAGGTCAGTACTCCTGGTCAGTGATGTACAAATTTCTTTCTTTCAGGGAAATTTGGCACTGGGATTCAGTCTTATTTCTCCTTCTTGAGGTTCCTGGTGTTGCTGAATTCAGTGATATTTTTGATCATCTTTATGTTAGTTTTGCTCCCAGTTCTGCTCACCAGATACAAAATCACCAATAGCACCTTCGTGTTCATTCCTTTGAAAGACACAGGTAAGTTTATGGCCTTGTTTACTTGTTGGGTGTTCTTTTCACCTCACTGCAGTGCTGTCTTTGCTAAGAATCTCTGTTCTAAATTTCTGTATTAGTCAGGATGAGCTAGGTTATGCTGCAGAAACAAATAGTCCCATAGTCTTCAGTGTCTAATAACTGCCAAGATTTATTTCTCACTCACAGTCCATATTCATCATGAGCTGTGTTCTTCACTCTGGAGCCTAAGCTTATGGAGCAGCCACTCACTCGATCCTTGATAGTCATTGTGACTTATGCAAAAAGAACTATGGCCAATATTTGCTGGCTTCTGACCCTTCTGCCTGGAGGTGACGCAGCGCCTTAGTTCTGCCACATCTCATTAGTCAAAGCAAGATACTTGGCCACTCCTGTGTGCATCATACGGAGCATTTGGGAGGAGCAAACATAACACAGTCTACCCCTGTCACTTCATTTGAGGTTTTTATAACTGACAAGTATGAAGTTCTGGGCTACTCTTTATTTTCAACACCAGTAACATACCAGACACTGTGGCAAGTGCCACATGTGTTTTCTTACTGAATTCTCAACACAAACCCCATGTTTTTGGAATCCTCTTTGCTAGCAGGGGAGAATTTCAGTCATTGTACAGACATCAGTTGACCACTGCTGAGTCCCAGCCTAGGAGTTCACCAGGTTTGGCCCGTGCTCCATCGTTTGCTGACCTGTAGGCTATAGCAGGGTGAGGAGAAGGGCGGCAGGCATCTCATTCCATCTTCCTGGCTTCTCTCAAATGGGAATAACTGTCTCTTTCTGCTTTGTCTACATTGTTTCTTAATGCAACCATTTGAGCACCTCATATAAATTCAAGTGCCACATTCCTTCCTCTGACACTTGATGCCACTTGCTCTTAAAGGGCAGGAAGTGCCTCTGACTCACCTTTTTATCCCCAACATCTCTCTGCTACATAGTGACAAAGAAATGTTTCTTGAATCAGTAAACAAAATTATAAAATAGTAGAGCTGCAATTTGCCTTGGGGGAGGTGGTTCAACTATTTATTTGTTTATTTATTATTTTTTGAAACAGGGTTTCTTGCTATGTAGTTTAGGCTGACCTTGAACTCACTATGTAGCCCAGGCTGGCCTCAAACTCATGGCAGTCTTCCTGCCTCAGCCTCCCGAGTACTGGCATTACAGCTCTCACCACCACAGCTCTCAATTCTTTATTTAAATAAAAGGGAAATGGAAGCCCAAAGGAGAGAGTAATAGATTAGGTTATTTCACTCACTTTATCAGTTCTCTGGAATTGTGACTTCGTAGTGACTACTACTATAGATGGAGACTACTTCCTATTTCCCCGACACTGAGCTTGGCTACAGGCCTCATTTCATCTAGTCAAGTGTTCATGTGAAATGCCTGCTTGTGATTGGCTGACCTGTTTTGCCCCTGTGCGTGCCATGAGAAGAATGTGGCCTAGGTGGCCATCGCCTGTTCATCCCAGAGCCAGGCTGTGATTGTGTGGGACAGACCTGAGCCCAGTTGGAACCCCAGGCTCTCTCATGGCTCAGCCCGGTCAGCAAATGGATGCAAGCTTCAGACCCGTGCGTGAGAAAATAAGATTCCGTCTTCTCAGTCCCTTAGGTTTTAATATTGTTTGTTGCACAACAGTGGCTGACTGGCAAGAAGGGAAAGTCAGTTTTCCAAGATGAAGGTAGCATCACTCCAAATAGCTGAGTGAAATTCAGTGGTTATTTGCACACATGTAGAGATCTGTCTATATGTGATGTGCTGAAAAGTGGGATAAGAAGCCAGGTATGATAATGTATGCTTGCAATTCCAGCAGTCCAGGAGGCTGAGGCAAAAAGATCACAGTTTGAGCCCAGCTTAGGTAACTTAGAAACTTAGCAAGATCGTGTCTCAAAATAAAAAAATTAAAAAATGGGACGCTAACAATTAGTACACCAATCACATGTCTCAAAACATATACAAACATGAACCCTAACACATATATACAAGCTGAAAGTGAGGCCCTACTCACAAAATGTACAGAAAAGATATACATTGACTAGTGAAGGAAATGCTAGAAATAGAAGGAACTGCTACTGCACTTAAACACATTGAAATTTGGAAATAGAAAAACAGAAAATCAGGGCCAGGGATTTAGCTCAGTGGCATAAGCACCTGCCTGGCAAGCGTGTGATTGTGAGTTCAATCCCTGGTACAGAAAAAAAAAAAATAGAAAATCACAAATACATAAACACTTCCATGTACAACTATGCATCTATATGAGATGTATTTAAATGTATATAATCACATACAAAATTGTGAGACAAATTATAGAAATTGTCAGACTATTTCCAACAAATGTTTTTATCCTTTTTTCTGCAGATAAGCAATGTACAGTCTATCCAGGAAGCAGGTCTGGACTCATCTACTTTTACAGTTATATCATAGACTTGCTTTCTGGCACTGTAAGTATTAAACCTAATTCTTTGTTTGGATCTGCAAAATACTAAACATGGGTTAAAGATCAGTGACGTGAGTGTCTGCAGAAAGAGCTAAACACAAGTGCGGACATGTGAGCCAGGAAAACCACCCAGGTTCATGGTTACTCAGCGGTGAGGAGGCTCAGCCACTCCTTCCTCGGGTGTGTGCTGGAAACAGGTTTTGCCTCTGTCACCCATGGCCTTTCCCTAGTCCCTGCCACGCTCAGATTGGCCTGCAACAAAATACGGAGGGCCCCACAGAAAGCAGTGTCAGCGAGAGTGAAGGAGGACAGAATTAGTATCTTCACTCCATTATTGAAAAGACCACATTGGATGAAGACTGCAGCTCTTCTGTCCAGAGATTATACACAGAGACATGCATGAGGCACAGATTCAACACACACACACACACACACACACAATCATGTGCATATGTCCATGCTTGTGTGCACACACCCCACACCTGCCCCTAGGCCTATACACACGGATTCCCTGAAATCCTCCCAAGATCTGTTCATCTCAGGTTAACACGCTCTGCTCCAAAGTGGAATAAATGTTATAGTTATTCTAAATGGTTTTTTATCTTTATTGAAAAGTAGTTCTGTGTGTGTGTGTGCTTTTTTTTTTTTTTTTTCCATTCTGGGGACTGAACTTGACCTTTGCACTGAACTATATTCTCAACCTTTTTTTAATTTTGAGACAGGGTCTTGCAGAGTTGCTAAATTGCCCAGGCTGGGATCAAATTTGTGATCCTTCCAGCATCCTAGGATCACAGTGGGTACCTGCCTTTCTGTGTGTTTTTAACCCCCTTTTTTTCTAAGCATGTAATGGATTACAGTTGTGAAAAGTTACCATCACTATAGTCCCAATAAGAATTTCTCAACTTGAGCATTGCTACCTACATTTTGGTCTATTGTAGAAGGCTGAGCCATGTCCCTGGTCTCTACCCACTAGATGGCAGTAGCAGGCCCTAGGTTATGATGTCGAAACATGACTTCACATATTGCCAAATGTTTCCTGGGGGACAAAATCACTCCTGCTTGAGAAGTACTACTCTAGATATGTCACACATACATGTGAAAATCGAGCATTGCTAATCTGAACATCTTCAGTCTGATTTGGGAGCATTTTGGATTTTCAGGTTAGGGCTGCTTGACTGGTGAAGTGTATTCCAATATTTCCAATTCTGAAAAAGACTGAAATCTGAAACTTTTCTGGTCTCAAGGATTTCACATAAGAGGTATTTAGTTTTTATATAAAACTACCTTTCTGAAAGCTATTGGAATAACATACCATGTTATTGAACTTAGACTTTTCTGAGTAGATAAGTAAAAAGCCTTGAATTTGTCCACTGCATTTGATTTTGAGAAAGTGTTTCTATATTTCCAAACTCATATTTTCTTTGGAACAGCTCAGAGGAATTGTTGGGATGCAAATAAGAAAATGGAAGCTATGCAAGTGAGAAAAAAGTCAGCAGTTCACCCAAGGTCGCACTGAAAGCAAATGGGTTTTTATTCATGTAATGTGTGACAGGATTGCCATCTTTTTTTAAGACTGAGCTATATTTGATTGTATGTATAGTCCACATTTTGTTCCAGGCTTTGTAGATTTAACCTTCTTTTCTTCAAAACATTTTATCATCTTGGCTTATATATTTATATCTTTGCTCCATTTTAAGCTAATTTTTATATACGATGTGAGGTTGAAGTTCAGCTTCATTCTTTTGCATGTGGCAATCTGGTGGTCTGAATATGGTTTGTTGAAAACAGTACTGTTTCCCTTTATTAAATATTAACTGACCATAGATGATACATTGACTTATTTCTGGACTCTCAGTTCTATTGTGTCTTTGTGAATGTCTATTATTTTTCCAACATCACATTGTCTTATTTACTGTTGCTTTTATAGTAAGTTTTGAAGTTGAAACATATGAGTCCTCCAACTCTTGACTTTTTACACAGTAATTATGGCTATTCTGGGTCCCTTGAAATGCCATGAGACATTTAAGATCAGCTTTTCAGTTTCTACAAAGAAGCCGGCTGGGATCCTGGTGAGGATTGTGTTGAATCTGTAGATCCACTGGGGAGTGTTGTCATGGAACCCCTGATCCAAAAACCTGGGGTATTTTTGTTAGTTTTCCAAGCATAAAATTTATACTTCTTATTTAAATTTATTCCTAATTTAACTTCTTGTATTAAATCTACCCCTAATTCTTTTATTATTTTTGATGGGCTAGCACATGGAACTAGTTTCCTAGTTTCAATTTTGAATGATTCACGTGAGTATTTTAATGCTCAGGTTTCATCAGTCCTGCTTCTCTGGGGCTGTTCTGGTGTCCAGGGGTACAGGGATGAACAGAGTTATTTCAGTGTGAGTTCCCTGAGGCAGAAACTCCTCTGCTAGTTGCCCGCACTGAGCTGACCAGGCTGACTTCATGCTCTTGGCTTTGTTTCAGGGCTTCTTGGAGGAGACCTACCTCTTCTATGGACATTACACCATTGACGGTATAGAGTTTCAGAACCTCACCTATGATCTGCCTCTGGCTTATTTGATAAGCACAATTTCCTACCTGGCGCTGAGCCTCCTATGGATAGTGAAAAGGTACGTGCATCTTGTCATTGTACTCTCCTTGCATTACTCTTGCTCTGGGCCTGGGGTGATGGCTGCAGTCTCTTGGAGCTCTGCTGAGTCTGAAAGCATCGCCCAAAAGATGAGCGACTCTTGGGTGGGCTTAGTCGGGAAAAGGTTTTTGAGAGTGTTGGCGACTGAGAAGAGCTGGAGAATACTGAAGTCAGAATTTGGGAAATGGGGCAGCACCTGGAGTTCTTCATTCGAGTTAATCGTCATTGACCGTGTCTGGCAATTCCACAGTTCCCTCCTCCAACACCCCTGATCTCTGCTTTGGTATTTATGTTAATTAGATATCCACGGGGTTGCAGACGGCAGATACCCAACTCTGGCAAACTGCAGTGAAAGGGAATTGAGTGAAGCACTGATCAAACGAAAGGAGGAAAGTCAGTTACAGGAGGACAGAGAAATAGCTACAGATTAGGAATAATATCCAAAGCAAGAGCACCTGCCACTTTAAGTCTGTAGTGTGGTGGCAGCTTTCTTATATAGTGAGAACTAAGGCATCTCGTAGTCTCCATCAGCCCGTGACTCCCTGGGTCACAGGTGCTGAAACCCTTCGAAGAGACTTGTGAGCTTTGGTTCATTGAGGTGCCAGTCCTTTGACCCATCATCTACAGCTGGGGGTTAGGGTCCTAGGAGAGTGTGGCATTTCCCAAGAGATTTGGCGAGAGTGAGGGCACAGTTTGCAGCAAAAAAGTGTTTAATAGTTTGGATCTGAAATGTGCCCCAAGGCCACCAGCATGTAGCGCTGGCGGTGGTGGTGCACCGTTCAGGAGGTAGGACCGAGTGCAAATGTGTCCTGCAGGGGACATGGTCCTGGCCCTCTCTCTTTCTGCTTCCTGCCTGCCGTGAGATGAGCAGCTTTGCCTTACCATGGTCTCCCTCACCCCAGGCCCAGAGCAAGGGGCCAAGCAACTGAAATTTCAAGCCCTGAGCCTCAATAAATCTTTCCTCCTTTTAAATTGATTTTCTCAGGTATACTGTCAGAGCAATGGGAAGCTAATACAGATAGAAACCTTAATTCCTTTAATAACGTTAATAAACAACTACCCCACAAAGTAAAATGGCCCAAACATAGTAATTGTTTATTTCTGTACCCTGCGTGATACTGACTTAAACATCTTAGGGTCTGAGATCATCTAGGAATGTGCATTCTGGGAAAGCATCTCAGGTGGTTCTGATGTACCTTCTTTGGTGTGATCCTCTGGCAGATTCCATTGTCCTCATGCCTCCCTAGCAAATTCTAAAAATAACCTGTTGGAGGTAGAGGCCTATGTGTGACATTCGATTTTTTTATGTCATCAGTGCCAGGGTATATTTTCCATGAAAGCAGTTGATTGAATAAAAATTGTGAAATATGTACGAGTTGCATCTGGCCTGAACAGGTACACACTAAATGTTTGTTACTTTTACTGTTTAAGTCCATTATTCATGTATTTGTTCACTGGTTGAGTAAAGCGTGATCCAGGCATTGTGCATATAAAGGTGGCAAGATAACCAAGGTGTCCTCCAGGAATTTATAATACAGCCAGCATGAGAGGATATAAGCAGTAAATAGATAAGTAAGGTGATTTCAGATTAGGTTCATTGCTGGCAAAGAAGTTAAAGGGACTGATCTGAAGCAGGGGTTGTAACTTTAGATGGGGAGATGAGGAACCCTAGAGGAGATCCTAGAACTGAAATCTGAAGGGTGGTGTATCATAACTGTGACAAAGACAGTTTACTAAAAGGAGGACAGGTTTATTTTGGGTCATGGTGTCAGAGTTTTCAATCCACGGTTGCTTGGCCCTGTGAATCTGGGCCTGTGACAGTGTGCTGTCATGGCGGTAGTGCATGACAGCGGCACGGCTTTCCTCATGGCAGCCAGGAAGCAGAGAACAAGAGGAAGAGGCTGGATCCTCAATATCCCTTTCAAGGGCACAACCTCCTCCCCAATCTTCCTTCTTCTAGGCCCCACCTTTATAAGTGTCCATCACATTCCAGCCGTGCCTTGGCTGGGGGCAAAGCCTTCAACACACCGGCATTTGAGGACACACTCCTGATCCAATCTGTAGCAGATGGCAAGGAGCCAGCTGTGGAAATCAGGGGAAGAACCATATCTGAAGAAAGTAAACTGTCAAGTACAAAGGCCCTGAGGCAGAAGCAGGATTTGTAGGTTTAGAGAAAGTTGTGAAAACTATTACAGTAGAGTGGCCATGTGGGAGGAAAATAGAGCTAGATCATGTAGCATTTCTAGTTTATATTAAAATGGTCTGGGAATGAGAAAAGAAGGAAAAAATTGAAAATAAACCTTTTGTAAATGGGGAGGCAAGGAAGGACTGAAAGGAGAGTAGGAGAATGGGGGAGAAAGAAACATATCCTGTACAGTTACAAATTCTCTATGATGAATGTGATTATTATGTGCATCTAAAATGTACCAATAAAATCTGATTGGAGAAAAATATAGCCTGGGTTTTGTTCCAGCTATCATAGAAGTAATTAGGTAGATAAACAGAAGTGACTTTCAACAATGAGGTACCTGGCTGTCACATATATGGAATGGCCCCAAACTTAACCATGTCAGAATGTGCCAGACAGACAGCCATGATGAAGCCAGTTCATGGACTTGCATTTTGCTGCTGCTGTTATCAGAAGGATCCTTGTGTTTTGGGGCCAGGTCAGTGGAAGGGTTTAAAGTCAACCTGATTCGGAGTGAGGAGCACTTCCAGAGTTACTGCAACAAGATCTTTGCTGGCTGGGACTTCTGTATCACCAACCGCAGCATGGCCGAACTGAAGCACAGCAGCTTGCGGTATGAGCTCCGAGTGAGTGCTGCTGGTTCTCCTGTGGGGGTTCTGCCAGGCGGGTCACGCCTTGTGCAGGACCTAGGTGGGGGCCAGGCTGTCTCAGGTGCTCAGCAAGCTTCTCCTATGCTGTTTTCAAGAGCTTTCTGCAGTGTACAGCTTATTGGGGCTGATGACCTTGAACCTAAGGTGGCGACACACATGGGTGGGGGAAGACAGTATCTTTTCTCCACCTGCTGCTATCTTACACTATTTATGTTCTCACCTGATAACTGTCATAGACATTGCTTGTACTGGAGAAACTGGACTGAAGAGGGATTGCTATGCTAGGTTAAGGTGGAAAGAACACAAAAAAGTACAAGGACATTTCTAAATTAATAAGGAGAAAAAGAGTAGTGAATAGCATCTTGGTGAATCCCCTCCCCTAACAGAAAAGAGGAGGAAGGGGACAGCAAATCAAAAGCTTACTAAAGTAAGGGTGAAGAAAGTAAATGTATTGTTTCTTACACTAAATATGAATAGATCATATTTTCCCATTAAAAAGCAGACCACCAGATTGGGTTAAAAAGTAACATCTATTTACATCTATTTCAAGTATATATATAGTTTAGTGCCCTTAGTAGACAGTAGACATAAAACATAAAATCTAATTGGGCTTGATCTGGGAAGGTGTCTCGGGTGATACGAATATCTGAAGGAAGCCCTAAAAATGGATGAGGAGGGTATCATAGGTTTTGCCCCCCAAAACTCCTTCATTTCACTGCTCACAAATGTATTTTCTTTGCTCCTCAGGCAGATCTGGAAGAAGAGAGAATACGGCAGAAAATAGCACAGAGGACCTCAGCGGAAACGATACGCATTTACTCTTTGAGACTGTTTTTGAACTGCATCGTTCTGGCTGTTTTAGCTGCATGCTTTTATGCAATCTACTTAGCGACTATCTTCTCACAAGAACATATGAAAAAAGTAAGTATACCTCGGGAGTCCAACTTACACTCTGTTTGGGTGTTACACTAAATGTGTTGTAGAATAGAGTGATAACAGATATTATCATTTCTGAATATCAGAGAACTAAACATCAGAGGTGATCAATTTTCAACTTTTTTTTATTTTTTTTAATTTTCAACTTTTAAGAGAAGTTTTAGAAGGCTTTGGATATATCTATTTTTCCTGGAATATGCAATATTCAAATTCAGGCTAGATTGTCTGCATTTTTACCCTTGACTCCTCTACTTACTAGGTAGTGCCTGGTTTACCTAACATAGCAGTGATTCTAAAAATCTAAGTTAATTAGTAGCTTTGTTTCATGAACTTAATCATCAGGGCCCAGATTCCATCTGTCTTGTGGCTGTGACACGCACAAGGTGTGGCTCCTTTCTGTGGGGTACCAGGCAGCTCACTGTCCCATCCATGTTCTGACCAAAGGGAAAGTTGCAAGGTTTGAGGAGGATATATCTCTCCCCTTTGAAAACATGACCTGGAGCCTGACTTAAAACTTCTACTCATTTCCCCTTGGCCAGAGTTCAGTTACATGACTGTACCTACCTATAAGAAAGCTTAGAAAATTTTTCATCCTAGCTATATTTGTAGCTGAGTGATGTGTTACTTTGAAAAAAGGAGAGAAAAGCTATTACAAATAATCAGTATTACATCCTTGAAAGTAATTTGCTCATTCATACAGAATACCTGTGATTCTTTTAATGCCTTGCCTTAAGAATCCATTTTTCTTCCAGCAAAATTCTAGGTATCTCTGTTTGCTCACCTGTGGAAGGAAATGGCTTTATGTTTAGAGCTATGTTGAATGACAAACACGTTTTATTGGTTTGCCAAATATGCATTGTCGAATTCTTTTTCAATTCAATTTGTGTTGCCATTTCCCTAGGAAATTGATAAGATGGTTTTTGGAGAGAACCTGTTGATACTGTACCTACCATCCATTGTGATCACACTGGCCAATTTTATCACCCCAATCGTCTTTGCCAAGATCATCCACTATGAGGATTATTCACCGGGCTTTGAGATCCGGTTGACAATTCTTAGGTGAGGCCTAACTGCAGATCCCCACTTGCCCACAGTGGTCATTGCTAATCAGTGGTGCCCATTTTCTTGCTGAGCTGAGAACCCTCCTTAACCTTTAGAGAAGGAATCAGAATGTGTACTTGCAGTGTACCCTCTTTGACCTCAGGGTCCACTCGTGTGTGTTATACTTTGGTCCCTGAGTTAGCTGAGGGCTGGGGTGGACTTCCAGGAGGTACTGCTGTCGAGATGTCAGAATCGACAGATGCAAGGCAGAGTCCAGTGCGCTCATGCACGGGAGTGAAGAGGGCCAGGAGGGAGCCATGCAGAATGGGAGAATTTTCATCGTGCTCCTCAAATACTTGAGATTGTATTTGCACCTTAGAAATAAAAACCAAAAAGCTTTGTGTTTCGGAAACATTCAAACAGGACAAATGATCTGGTGAGCCTTCACATGCTCATCACGTAGTTTCAACCATTCCCAACATTTTGCCCCCACGTTTTGATGATAGGGCCTTGCACTGAGCTGCACCCCAGCTCTTTTAAAAAAATTTACAATTTTGAAACATGGTCTTGCTAAGTCACTAAGTTGGCCAGATGGGGCTTGAACTTGCCATCTTCCAGCCATAACCTCCCAGAGTGCTGGGGCACGGGTGTGTACTACCACATCTGGCTGGCCCATCTTGTTTCATCCGTTTCCCTCACTTCTGCTAGATTATTTTGAGCAAATCCCAGACAGCATGTTGATTTGCCTGTAAACACTGCAGTCTCTTTCCAAGCGATGAGACTTGTTTTAACATGAATATCTCACACCTCCTAACATGGAGGCAGTTTTCCTGGTGGAGTGGCAGATGGCTTGTTCAAATCACGAACCACATAAGGTCCACATGCTGCATTTGTTTGTTACAAGAGTTCCTTTTATTCTTTTTTTTTCCTTGTTAAAAGTCTGGGTTTTTTTCATTAGTGTATCACATTTATTGTATAATTTTCAGAGGCTATCCTTTTATCAATTTTTACTTAGTATGTATTTGCAGTACATAATAATCACATTCCCTGTGAGGAATTGTCATATATACATAACACCTCTGCATTCTTTTCTCATCTCCTTCCCTTCCCTTCCCTCACCCCCGCCTTTTTTTTTTTAAAGATTTTTTTCCTTTTCGTTATGCCATTGTGGAAGTAACCAGGTCCTTTGTTCTGTGGAATGTACCCTATTCTTGACTCAGTTTGTTGTCTGTTGGTGGTGCGTGTGTGTTTTCCATAACCACAATTGCTATAAACTACTATGTAGATTTAGAGACCTTACCAGATCCCATTTCAGTTTTTTGCTGTGGAAACCTCATCAGTAGTGCTCTATGTTCCCACCTGCTGTCTCCCTCTGCAGGAGGCCCATTGTCATGGCATTAGGAGTCCCAACTTTCTGATCTTTTTTACTTTAAAAAAAATTGTAGTAAAACATGAGATGTAATAGAAGAATATGGTAAAAGTTTAAACAATGTATTAAAAGACCCTGTCATTAATCTCGCTCAAAATACTCCCCTGTGCTTCACACACGCAAACACTTATCCCATTCTTGTTCCATTCTGGAAGACCCTGTTTGTAAATGTCTTCAGCTGTACTGTTGTGACTGAATTGATTTAAAATGTTTACCTCTCACGGTCACTTTTGGCTTTGGGGAAGAGCCAGAAGTTGCACCAGGCCATAAATTGTGATGAATAAAATGAAGGAGGACACACTCAAGTTTTCACAAGAGTGCCTTCCCGTCAGACGGCAAAGGCAGCAGCGTTCACCATATTTTTGGCCATGCCTTGTGAAGAAAGTGATGAAAGAGGACTTCCAAAACTGCTTCAGAAAGTTGCAGGGATGATGGGATGAGCGTGTTCAAAGTGAGGGGGAGGGGTATTTTGAGGGAGATTAATGGTAATGTCTTTTATAAAATTTAAAAAATGTAGACATTCACCATAAATTTGGATATATAACCTAAAATTATTAGATAACCTAAAAATTATTTTTTATTTTTGTTTTTTTGAGACAGGGTCTCTCTGTGTAGTTCATGCTGGCCTTGAATTCACGATGCAGCCCAGGTAGGCCCTGAACTCACAGTAGTCCTCCTGCCTCAGCTTCCTGAGTGCTGGGATTACAGGTGTGCATCACCACATCTGGCCATATTAACCATTTTTAAGTATGCAGTTTAGTGACATTCAGTTCATTACCAGTGATGTGCACCCATCATCACCATTTGTCTCCAGAACTTTTTCATTATCCTTAACCGAAGCTCTGTATCCATCTTCGGATTCGCTTTGTTTTGGGTGCTGACAGAGGCCAGCCTGTGCTGACAGCTTCCTCTCCTCCCCTTTCCTTTCTCCCCTGAAGGTGTGTATTTATGCGGCTGGCCACCATCTGTGTGCTGGTATTCACGCTGGGCTCCAAGATCACATCCTGTGATGACACCACTTGTGAACTCTGTGGCTACAACCAGAAACTCTACCCAGTAAGCTGCGGAGGTGGCCTCCTGCTGGGTGGGAGAGGGCATCTGGTGACAGTGTCACAGTCAAGACTGCATGGGCTTGATTTTCTGTTGCACCTCTTGCTAGCTGTAGCTAGGAGGTGGGTGTGGGCCTGGGCCTGGAAGTCTGTGCTGGAGCTCAGGCAGTGGCGTCTGGAGATGGAAAGGGCATTGGAAAGAGCCGGGAGCCTGGCTTCCTTTCTCGTTGCCTTTCACTCTGTCTGGTTTCAGTGCTGGGAGACCCAGGTTGGGCAAGAAATGTACAAGCTGATGATCTTTGACTTCATCATCATCTTGGCTGTGACACTCTTTGTGGATTTCCCTAGGAAGTAAGTACAGGGCTTTTCCCTCTTACCCGTCACCTCCCTATTGGCGCTCCCATTATGACTGCACAAAGCACTGGGTGACTCCTCAGTCCCCAGGAATCCACTGATAACCAGTGAGCCGTAGGTGACCCATATGAAGATGGTATGAAGCGTAGGAACTTTGGTGCTTCCCATGAAGCTCCTTGGAGATTAATTGCTGCCATCTGCACAGCCATGCCAGTGTCAGTGTGGGCTACCAGGCTGCAGGGGAGGCTGCGTTTTCTGATCTGGATTCAGGCCCCAGCATTGTCCCTTGCTACTCATGTGATGTTAGGCAAACTCATTAGCTTATTCTCATGTGACCCATGTTGCAGCTTTATGAGCTTTAAATGAGATACTAAGGATAAAAGCACGGAGAACACTCCATGGCACAGCTCAACAACGCATCAACAGTCCCCATCATGACTGTCATGTCCGCCTTTTATTTTGATTAACTTTTTACTCACACGTGGGTAAAAATATAATATTAATAATAATATTATTATATAATATTGTAATTATTATATAATATAATTATAATATTAATATTTAAAATGTCAAAAAAGAAACTTAAAAGTCACACACACATGTATAAGTACCACATGGATTCTTTGGTGAAAGTGTAAATAAGGATCAAGATACATACTAGGTATTGTGAAATTTTTTGTATGTTATTAAAACCCTAAAAACTAAAATAAATGAATAAAGAAATATGAAAAAAACTTTAAAAATACACAAATATGATATGAATGGGTTCTATTTAAAATTTTTAACTATGTAGAATTTAAACAAATGTAGAGGTCTGGAGAATGGTGGGAGCGGAGCGCTCTTCTGTTACGGTTCCCCCCCACCCCCCGACTGTCCAGTCCGTGCCATTCCTCACAGGTAAGCATTGCTAACACTTTGGGAGAGTGCATGCAGTCTTTAAAAACTGTATAAAAATATGAGCTGTGTATGGTGGTGCACACCTGTAATCCTAGCACTCTAGGAGGCTGAGGTAGGAGAATTACAAGCTCTAGCCCAGCCCAGATAACTTAATAAAACTATCTTAAAATGACAATAGAAAAGGGCTGAGAATGTAGCTCATTGTGAAGGCCCTGGGGTGAATCCCCAGTACTACAAAACAAACCACAAATATGTACACGCACATCTGCACAAGTGTGCATGGAGATAGACACACTGTCATGTTGGATGTGTTCTTTATCTTCAGTGGGATCATCCACCTGGGTCTATAGCTTGCTTCCCACCTATCCACTCCTCATAAGAATAAAATATCACGAAGAGCTTTCCATATCATGGCACATGGGTTTTCCTCATCCATCTTATAACAATTTCCTGTATCCATGGCTTATTATTTATCCATCTAACCCCAACTGATGGCATTTAGGTTGTTTGTAGTATTTTTACTAGTCATGGAAATACTGCTGTGTATAGCAATAAAGTGTATATTTCTCTTGGGGCCCTAGTCCTGGAAGCTTCTAGGTTCCTGAGAAGTGACACTGGTAGGTGTTAGGGTCCCCATAAACTATATTCTGTGTGGATACGTGGTACTTTTGTGCCGAGTGGCAAGCCAGTATACAGAGACCTCTAGTGTTGTTTATGCTCAGCATAACTCTGTGAAGTAGGTTATATTACAGTCCCCCATTTCCCAGATGAGAAAAAGGAGGCTCAAAGAAATCAAAGAACTTGTAGATTTGGCTGTTAAGTTGCAAGTCTAAGGCTCAAATCCTGGTCTTAATGATTTCAGAGTCCACTATATTCTTGTAAGACTGTAAATAGGACTGACCAGTTTCCCCGGAAATGGCCTTGTTTGGTGGTGAGGTTCTGCAGCCTTGGTAGAGACCTGAAGCCAGGTGAGAATGGTCTGGTTTGTTTTCAGGCTCCTGGTGACCTACTGCTCCTCCTGGAAGCTGATCCAGTGCTGGGGACAGCAGGAGTTTGCCATCCCAGATAACGTCCTGGGGATTGTGTATGGGCAAACCATCTGCTGGATTGGAGCCTTTTTTTCACCCCTTTTACCTGCAATTGCAACTGTGAAATTCATTATCATCTTTTATGTGAAAGAGGTAAGGAGAGGTGGGGGGATGCATGCCCTGGGCCAGCCTTGCTCTTGCAAGGGATTCATGTGTTGGAGCCCACCCCACCTTCATGAGGCACATCGAAGAGACGGTCCTCTTTGAATGTATATTTATTCTGGAAGAAAGTGGAATGAATTGTCACTGGTTTGGGGGTGGTTTTGTTTTTCTTCTTCTTCTTGTACTTAGAGATTAAATCCAAGGCCTTTATACTGAGCTACATCCCCAGTCCTTTTTATAATTTTTGAGACAAGGACTCATTAAGTCCCTAAATTACCCAAACTGGGCTTGGCCTGTTCTTAATTTTAAGGATATCGTTAAGAATTATTTTATTTCTGTGACTTAAATGTCATCTCATGTAATATAAATATTGAGTCTCAGTTCAATTAACCGTGGTACATTTTAGTGTATTTTGCTTCTTCCCCCTTTTGTTCCCAACCACCCACCCTCCCTCCTTCCTTCCTTCCTTCCTTCCCTTTCTCTCTTCCTATTATTTTTGTGTGGTACCGGGGATTACATTCAGGGGTTATGTACAGTAGGCAAGTGCTCTACCCCTAACCCGCAGCTCTTTTTATTTTTTATCTTAAGATAGGTTCTCACTGTGTATCTCAAACTGGGCTTGAACCGATCCTCTTGCCTCACCTTACTACTAAGCAGTTGGGATTTTAGGTGTGCACTACCCCACCTATATTGCTTTTTATTATGTAACTTTTCTTTTGGATTTTGGAGTCACACACTTATTTTTAGGTCTCAGTGATTTGTCTAGGGAGCCAGGCCCTTGAATAGCCTGGGCCCTGTGCCAGAACTAAGTATTGTATGGGAGAAGTATGTCCACAGATGACTGGCTTATCTGGACTTGCTCACCTGTTTCCTTTGTTATAGAGCTAATGTATACTTATTGTTACACATTGTCTTAGTTACTTTTTACTCATTGCTGAGTCAAAATACCTGATGCCCAAAGTTGGGAAAGGAAAGGTTTATTTCTTACACTTTTTGGAGGTTTCAGTCCATACTCAGTTGGCTCCAAGGCAGGGTGGCATGGCGGGGCCGCAGTTCATGGCAGCTACAAACCGCAAGCGGGAACCGGCAGGAGAGAGAGACACACCTTCTTCCTGACATTACATCACATCCTGGCTCCACTCCCTAGGAGGGTGTAGCACTGACACCATCAATCCAAGCACTAGACAATGAACCAGTCACAAATGTACAATGCAAATACATGAGGCCTGGGGGCCACCGACGTAAACCATGACACACATTTAACAATATAAATATGTTTATAGTAATATCCATTCCTCCTTTTAGAGGTAGTCTTTGGTAATAAGCCTGTATCGGTGTTTACTAAAGAAACAGATACAACATGAGATAAAAAGGCGTAAGAATTTACAAGAATGACTTACAGTGGCCACTCACAAAGTCAGATGAGTAAGTCTGCACACTGGGGATCGAAGAATCCAGTCCAGGGTCTGGAGCTCACTGCAGTGTCCTATGCGAGTCTGTATCAGGAGGCCGATGGGTCTGCGATAGAAGGCTGAAGAGTCAGCGCTGGAAGCCAGGAGATGACATCCAACGTGAAGGCGAGGACTGGAGCTCATCCAAAGGAGCAGAAGCAGATCTGTCTTTCCTCATTTCTGCTTTATACCATCCAGGCGACAAACCACCACAGGGTGTGGAATTGCTGAGCCAATTTAGTTAAACTCTTACTCAAGTTGACACAATCAGTCAAGCATCACAAAGCCAGCATATGTTGTTATGCCAAGCCTTGAGAGTTCAAAATTGGAATGCTAGTGTTAAAAGTAATAATGTTAGTAACAGCAGATAATAATACACTATATATTCTGCTTTATATAGATAATCATGTGGTGTTTATATATAGCCTTGGACTAGGCACCACATTTATAAAGGAGAAAGCTAAAGTTCAGAGATGTTAAGCCACTGCACTGGGCCTTGTAGCTTGTAGGCGACCTCTCAGAGTTGAACTCAGTTTATCTCAGTCCGGTCATATCTCTTAACTTGGTGAGCAGGGCCTTGACTTGGGCAAAACTTTCTACCTGGATGTTTTGGCTTTTGAATGTTTTTATTGGAAACTTCAGTCGGCTGGATCATCAGAGGAGAGGCTGATGTGAGAAGGCGCATAGGAGCCTCATTTTCTCCTTTGTATTGGCAGCTGGTGGGAAGGGCACTGTAAGCCATGAGGTGGGTCATGGGCCCCGGCCTCACCCGGGACACTCACGCCACCTACTGGCAGTGGCCCCCAGGCAAGGCACCAAGTGTCCTCTGGCCCTTGGTGTCCAGCTCACAAGTTGTTCTGCCACCTGTGGGATTCAGAAGAGCTTGGTGCCCAGCCAGTAATGCAGCTTTTTGACATATGGAGAAATTTTGTGGCTGCTGCTTTCCACTCTTCCCCTCCCAACGTGATGTTTTCTTCGTCTCTTTTTCCCTTGATGGAAATATGTAATATGTAGAAAACAATGTGTGCTTATAAAATTTCAAGAAAAATATCTCTAAATTTGGTATATATTGTCATACAACCATTTATATATACTTAAAGCTCTATGAATAACATACTTTAATAAATGAGTTCATAGAGTTCTGCAATTTGCCACTTTTATTTCACAGTGCCACATGGGTAAGTAATGCTGTCATGTCCTTTTTAAGGGATGTTTGGTATTCCATTGTGTAGGTGTCCCTTAACCTTTAAGGAGCCCCCACTGATATTTATTTAGATTGCTTTCAGCTTTTGCCTGTAGTTGCCACTACAACTACAGATATCTACTTGCATGGGTCTTGCCCATTTTTCTTATTATTTTACCTATATAAATTTATGAAGTCTGGTTACACATTATTCATTTTGAGCTATATTCTAAACTACACTCTAGAAAGGTGAGACCAGTTGATATTCCCATTGTAATGCATACATGTGCTCATTTACCCTCCTGAATGCTGTACTCATTGTTCTTAACTCTTTTCTTCTTTTCTCCTTAGTTGAGTCTTCTTTATACCTGCAAACCTTCCCCAAGGCAGTTCAGAGCATCCAATTCTAATTTCTTCTTTCTGCTGGTGTTGTTGATTGGGCTGTGCTTGGCAATTATTCCTCTGACAATCAGCATGTCCAGGTATATATGACTTGTGTTTTCTAGAACATTACCTTGCTTTGTGACATGTTCCTCTTTTGTGGTAAAGGGCCTGTTTCATTTTTCTTTGGCTGTTCACATGATGTTGTACCCACAGAGGTCATGGAATCCCTCTTGACTTAGCCAGACCCACCTTTGCAAGGCATTTCCTTCTGGAAGCTGGAGTGTATTGGGCCACTTTTGGGTGGTTGTACTCTTTGTGGGGGGCCAGAAGGACCTTTCCAACCTCATTGCTGAGGACCTTTCATTCTAGTCTCCTTTTGAGTTATTTCTTTATTATTAAAATAATAAATGGCCATTATAGAGGACTTAGACTGAGGGGACAGCAGGACATTGCCCTCACTCTGGCTGGTTTGGTTGAGGAACTAAAGTACCTTGAATGTGCCAGGCATGGTGCTAGGGACAGGAAGACAGTGAAGACATGGCACAAGAGATATAGAGCTTAGTGCGGACTTAGGGGAGAGCAGACATGCTCTAGACTAAGCATCCGAAGTTGAGAATTAAAACCTTGGGTGGTACCACTTCCTGTGGCATAACTGCTTGTGCTAGAACCCTGCAGACTCTTTCTATAAAGGCCAGCAAGTGAATAATTTAGGCTTTCCAAACCACTCATTCTGCTGTATCATGAGAGCAGACAAAGACAATATATAGAGGGAGAGATATGACTGTGTTTGAATAAAACTTTATAAGAAACAGGTAGTAGGGCACATTTGGCTTATAAGGTACATACTTTGCCAACTCTGAGTTAAAATCTCACAGAATGTGTTTCTTGATTTTTAAATTAAAATGTTGAATATTTAAATGCCCCTCTTAGATTTAAAAACTTTTAAACTGTTTGATTCTATGTGGTTTTTTTGTTTTTGTTTTTTTTTTTGTGTGTGGTTTTTTTGAGACAGGGTCTCACCATGCATTTCAGGCTGGCCTTGAGCTCATTTTGTAGCCAGGCTGGCTTCAGAATGCATGAGGATCTTCCTGCCTCAGCCTCCCGAGTGCTGGGATTACAGGTGTTTCCCACCACACCCAGCTGTAGTTTTATTTTAAATATAAAAGCCTTTGCACTTTCAACCATTAAGTATCTTTAGTCTCTTTTACTCTTTTATCCTCTGAAGAATCCAGGCCATTTCTCCTCACCTTTGAATTCAGAGATTGAAGAGTAGAATCCCTGCATTCTGGTCTTGTCTAATTGTTTTCTGACAGTGCCCTTTAACTTGATCTTCTCTCCTGAATGTCCTATAAACTGAAAGTCAGGCCTAGAGACTTGATGAAATGTTAGGTAAGTATTTTGGACCAGAGTATCCTAGAAGGCCTAGAAGTCAGGCGGTTCCATTGTTAACAAGATATTGTGGGTGGCAGAGGCAGCCCCTCAGCCTATGCTGCATGCTCGCCCTAAGCCCCTTGACCCATGTCCCGGCAGCATCCCTTCCTCGAAAGCCTGTGGGCCATTCACCAACTACAACACCACCTGGGAGGTTATCCCCAACACTGTGACCACCTTCCCCAGCTCGCTGCAGTCTGTGATTCGTGGCATCACATCAGAAGCCTTTGCTGTCCCTTTCTTCATGATCATCTGGTAAGTAAGATATCCAAGAACCACTCAGTAAGTAATTTCCACTGAGGCAAATGGAGTGCGTGTTAGTCAACTTTCTGTTACTGTGATGAAATATCTGAGATAATCACCTTAAAAACAGAAAAGATTTATTTGGTTCACAGGTTCAGAGGTTCCATCCCTGGTTGCTCGGCCCTGTTGCTTTGGGCCTGTACTAGCTTTAAACATCATGGTGAGCACATTTGGTAGGCACCTCTTCTCCTTATAGTGACCTGGAAACAAAAAAGAGGACAGGGGCCTAAGTCCCAATATCCCTTTCAACAGCAAACATCCCCCCATCAATGACATAACTTCCTTCCTCTAGATCCCATTTCTTAAAGGCTTCATTGCCTCCTAATAGTGCCATGGGCTGGGGATCAAGCCTTCAACACAGGGATCTTTGGGGGGCATTCCAGATCCAAAATATAACAGGTCACCTGCTAAATTTGGCAAGGGACTGAGCTGCTCTGAACCCCATTGATTTTGGGGTCTTTGGAAGTTATTACTGGACGATGGTTTGCAGGGACATTCAGGAAGGTGAATCCAGCCATTGCAGGATTTCCTGATTACTTGACCTGTGCTTTATCAGTCCTGTCTGGGCAACTAGATAGGAAACTGCTTTCCTTTCTTTAAATGAAGTTATCTGCTGTTTTCTTGGCTTGCTTTCCAGTTCTTGGCCCTTGTCTCTGAAGGTAACTCCAGACATCATCCCACTTGAGATCTAGAGCTGCAGAGAAGATAGGAGCCAGTTGTTGACTGCTTTAAATCAAAACTGTATTATCCCAGCCTTGCTATGACTCGGATTTACTGTATTCCATTTCACTGATGAAGAAACTGAGGCCAGAGAGGCAGCTCAGTGATTACCCACAGCCAGTTAATGACACATAGTGCTGACTTTCTGGACATTCTCTTTCTTTCCCCCTCCCTGTTATTCTGCATGTGTTTGAAAGACACCAACAGTGTCAGTGAAGTCTGTTTATCCTTTCCTTTATAGCAACTTTTTTTGTTGCTGTGTTTTGTTTTTTGTACCAGGGATCAAACTGATGACCTTGCACTTACCAGGCAAACGCTTGAGCCATTGAGCTAAATCCCGGGTGTTTATAGTAACTTTTAAAGCAAGGGATAAACAGACTTCAGTGATACTGCCTAATAAACACTCCACTGGCTGATTCTCATCCCTTCTACTTGGGGGAAATGAGGTCTTCCTTTTTATCCCTTCCTTTTTTTCTTTATATTTTCCCTCCCAACAAGAGAAAATCTGTTCTGGGTTGCTTTTCTAGTGGCCCCCAGATGATACGGAGCCCTCCTGACCTGTCCATCTTGTCTTGCAGCCTTATCATGTTCTACTTCATCGCCCTGGCTGGAGCACACAAGCGGGTGGTTATGCAGCTCCGAGAACAGCTGTCTCTGGTAAGGAGACACAGGCCACACAAGATCGTGGTTGGTGACAGTATATCAGGACACTGTATAGAAAGTGACACTTTTTGCAGGGAGGGAGTAGCATTGCTGTGGCCTCTACTTACTGCCACGCCCCAAAACCCTGCCTTCTGGTCCCAGTTGCTCCAGCTTCATTTATTCATTAGACTCATCCATTTCTTCACCAGGAGTGACACAACTGCTGAATACTTAAGTTCTGATAAGTATAACTGCTATGAAGATAATAAAAACAAAGTATTTGAGGGACGAGTGGGCATTACTACTTTTTCTTTTGGGTGAGGAAGGCCTGTTTGAGGAGGTGACATTGGAGCTGAGACTTGAATGACAGGAGGGACTGTTTACTGGAAGTTCCAATGAGGGATGAGATTAAGATACAGGATGTGAGGGAACCGGACAAACCTAAGAGATTGGCATGGCTGGAGGGTCATGAATTGGGGTCTGGGGCAGGATGATAATGTGACAGCAGTTAGGGCCATGGTATTGTCTGGGGGATCTGTTGAAAGTTTGGGTTTTGTTCTGAGTGTGATGGCAAATCACTGGAGTGTTTTAAGCAGATGGTTTACAAACACTTCTGCTTGTGAATAATAATTGCATTTGCAAACGGAAGTGTTGGGCAAAATTTTGGTTCTGTTTGCAAACTCTACACTGGGTGATGACCACGGCCATCTTTCCCACACAAGCATGAATGCAGCCATCTTCCCCAGAATCATGGAACAAATTAGGTTCGTGAACCAAGGCACCACTGTGTATGTTATGTATATCTATTGTTTGTTTATGTTTCTTGTTTTGTTTGTTGTTTTTCAATATAGGGTCACACTTTGTAGTTTAGGCTGGCCTTGGGCTTACTATATGTAGCCCAGGCTGGCCTAGAACTTAGGGCAAGCCTCCTGCCTCAGTTTCCTAAGTGCCAGGATTACACCACTACACCCAGCTGATGCGGTATATTTTTTAAAAGATCACTGGCTGCTACTGTGGAGTGATCCAAGCAAAAGAGACCAGATCACGCATTGCATTGCAGGAGTCCAGGGGTTGGACGCTTAGCCCTGAAATGAGAGGTAATTCATTAGATAGAAATTATGATACTTGTGTCCAAATATATGACATGACCTTTGAACTCATTTCTCTTTTAGGAAAGTCGTGACAAGCGCTATCTAATCCAGAAACTAACAGAAGCACAACAGGATCGGAGGGACCAATAGACGGGGCGTGAAGAGCTGCATGTCTGCTTCTCAGTTGGCCTCCTGACTGTTGAGCCCTACAAGATCTACCTGGCTTCCGAATGGAAATTTTAAAATATATTTCTCTGGAGTTTTAAAGAGATGGACTCCCTTGCACAGCTGTGGTGGCTGTGTTTGCATAACCCAGCCCTGGAAAGGGCTTTTAGTGACTTAGAAGTGCAGGTTGAAACCCAGGTCTTTACCTGTACGCTAATAACTCAATGATGACTCTTACAAAATAATAACTCCTCCAGCTGTTCGGGGTTTTACAACAAAAATCAAGGAGAGAGACTTAATATATTTTTATAAAAGCTTGTTTTATGTTGTCTTCCAAAATTAACCCAAGGTCATCTGTTGCCAAAACTGCATTCTTTTCTTTGAAGCTGGTTTTAAGAGTTTAGTCTGAGCAGTTTTCCTTAAAAGCTGTGGCTCTCCAGAATGACTCTACTGACTTCAAATGAAACCTGAATTTTTTAAATTAAAAGAATCCCTGAATCATAATGCCTGGAACAGGTGGTAAGAACATGAAGCAGATCATCACGTAATTTTGGCTACATGGTAGTAGTAGGGGAGAAAAGTCAGTCCCTGCTATTGAATAAGCTCTCCCTCAGTATCCTGATTAACCTTAACAAAGAAGGGGACTGTGGCAGGTTGGCAGCCCTGACTTTTCGGCATTCTAGGCATTTTGCTGTAGCCTTATTTATTACTCAGGAGGAAGCTGCCTTTAGTTACCCATAAGCCTTCAGTTTCTGTCTGGTCTACAATTACGAGAGTCGGCAGAGAACCCTTTCCGTTGAAATGAGGAGGCAGACAAAGTTTGTCGCTCAGCCTTCTCAAGTTCTGTTTTTTCCCTTCCTGCACTGAGGTGTCCATTTCTGAAGGACATATACTTAGACAGCATTTCAGAGCCAGGATTTGGGGTCGGTTAGTATTAGAGCTATGGATTATGTGCATATGTGTTTTGTGGTATAGTTTACAACTCAGCCTTTTCATTATACCAGCCTGTGACATATGCCAAGCTAGACTGGATGCTGGTTTCTGAAATACACGTTTCCATATTTTAAAGGCTGCTGTTTGTTTTCCTGTGTTTAAAATTTTAAGTGCACATGCCCTTACTATGCAAAACATTACAAAAGCACAATATCTTAAGATTTTCGTTAGAGTAAAAAAAAAATGCAATAAATACCTCATTATAAGTGTACCTAAATTTGACACCTTGAACCACTGAAGTGAAGCCTAAGTTATTATTTATTGCAATCCATTTTCATTTTAATATCTTCAAAATCTTTGTCAATGTATTTTGTCAAGTTTCCTTCCATTGTTTTTCTTCCTTTCATTGGCTCCAAACTTTTTGTTGAATTTAAAGCTTTTGGAAAGCCACTGCTAAGAATAATTCCCACCCAACCTCTGTCACAGCTTATTACATTGTTAGAATCCTGGTCCTTTGTCACAACCACGTGCCCATGTATGTTGGGGTGCAGGGGATGGAACCCAGGTTCTTAGCATGTGCTTTTGTACCACTGGGCTATTGCACGACCTCAACACAACCATTTCTTACTCTTGTATAAAGTACTATTATTAACATGGGAAATATTTGTACCTGTGAGACTGTTGTATTTTTCAATCTTTTCACATCTGGTTAAGGTTTATGAGATTTTAAATTATTTAATAATTGGTATAAATTTTGAGTAATCAAAAGAAACTCCAAAGTTTCACTTAAACAAATTTTGGCATTCCTGTCTAGCACCTTTGTAATGTGTTTGCCTTCAGCATGTTCCTGAGGACAGTCCAGGTTTCAGTGTGTGTTGTAAAAAATAAAATATACATTGTGCTGTTTTCATTTTAAAATTGATAGTGAAATATGCTAATTAGCATATTAGTTTTATTTAAGTGTTGCTAACTTGGATCCATCTTACTTGAATTTTTATATGTTTTGATAACTAATAATGTTAGGTGATACATATATATATATATATATATATATTTTTGAAGTGAAGCTGTCTACCATGTGCATTAAAACTACTGACCAAATAATGTCTTGATGGCTTTAAAATGTGACGTGTGTATTGGAATCCATCCACTCGTCTTATATGTAATCAAGTGATCATGGAAACCTGTGGTAGTTTGTAAAGTTGTTCTTCACCTTTTCCTAAAACTAGAGAGATGAATGAGTGTTTATTGGAATCATGAGTACTTTTAAAACTCCTTGGCTCTATTGAAATCAGAGCAAGTGTACTTGTGTGCTTTAAACCTAAAAAAGACAATTATTTCAAGCATTCCTCACTTGACTCCCCACAGAAAACCACTGCTAACATTTATTTTACTCTTCCAGAAAACTTTAAAACTTTATATTCAAAGAGAAATATATGTTTGGATGTATGAAATACACATTTCTGAGCTTTTCCCTGTCCCATTAATAACACGTACTTATGTAAGCAGCACTTTTTTTTAGTGACAGCATTGCATTCCATTCCATTGCATGTTGTATGTGACCACACATAAAAACTTGGATTTTTTTTTTACCCCACTTCCCCTCTGTCAGCACTGAAAGATGGAATTTTAAAAGCTCCCCTGCAAACAATTCTGTTTGGCTCCATTCTGCTATAGGCCCCTGTTCATCTTAAGGCAGACTTGCAGGTTCTTGTAAACACAAAATGTTCTCATCCTAGCAAAGAGAAGAATCCAATTAGACAAGTCTTTAGTTTTCAAAATAATCCCTGCATCTACGAATGTGAGTGTAGCCACTCAAATTGTGTTAAGTATTGGAGAACAAAGAAATTAATTTTGCCAAGTAGTCTTACAAAGTCTGACTTTTGGGAGGTGAGAACTTGTGAGTGTATCTTTTATATAGTGTGTGGCTTTACTAGTAAGTTCCACTTGGTGTATTTCCTGCCCCAAGTATAGGATTTGCTTGAGACAAACGATACATTGGCTTTCTGCTTACTTAATGGTGATTTTGTGCAAATGTCTCCACCTTTCTGAGCTATAAAGTTCCTTTATGTTTAAAATAGAAGAAGAATTAAAATAGAAGAATATATAAATTTGCTTTTATATTTGTGGGCTGAATTAGGAAAGAGTATGCTTTTTCTTTTTGAAATTTTGTTTTCTCATTAGAAAAATACTTGTTTACCATAGAAAATATGGAGAAAAATGAAGGCTACAAAAAAATTAAAAATCACCCATAAGCACCATGTATGTACATTCACTGCTAATTTTGACAAAACTGCTTTTAAGGGGTAAGAAAGATTGGAAGGAAAGGAAAAATTAGTATTCTCACTTCTTTTGTATTTGTGTTCTCTTGTTATCGAAAGTTCTTTATAAACATTTCCATGGGCTAATAGACACATACCATAGTTTTTAACATTTCCTTGCTGCTTAACACTTTAATTTCAAAATTGCATAAATCTCAACAGTTTTTTTCCTTAGGGACAGAGATGTAGAAATGAGATTATGACAAGGGTTTTGAGCATGTTAAAGCTTTTGAGAAGCTAGTTGTATTTATTTTTCTTATTTTAGTGATGCTGGAAATTGAACTCAGGACCTTGCACGTGTTAGGCAAGTGCTCTACCACTGAGCTACATGCCCAACCCCAAAGCTGACTTTATGCTTTCAGTAGCTTTACATTAAAATGTCACATCACCTTGACTGTCAAAAAGTGTTAAGTATTTCGAATTCATCATAATTTTAAACTATTGTAGTATGCCAATTTAAACACTGTAGAGTTACATAAAATCAGAAACTTAATAAGCCAGGTGTAGTGGAACTTGCCTATATCAGCACTGTGGGAGACTGAGGCAGGAGTCTCCTAATTTCAGCTCATCCTGGTAGCCCAGCATTCAAGATGATTGGCATTACCACCACACCCCGCTGGATACACATCTTGTGATTTTTTTTCTACTCTCACAGTCCTCGTTTGAAAAAATACCTGTGTTTGGCAGGGCCCTAGAAGTAGGCCTACAATATTAATGGATATGCGCTTTTAAAAGTATAGGTTGCTACATTTCCTTTCTCCTCAAAGTTGTGCCAGTATACATGCATGGCAACAAATACAGTAAAGTGGGTACAATATATATGTATGGCAAGTAAATTAGAAAATTGAGAAGAGGACTAGGAATAAGTTTAAAGTCAGCTTCGTCTAGCTAGCAGTAATAATATTGACTCTGTGCTGAGTTTCAGTATGTAATTCATATTTTTATATGGATGTAGGATACGAATAGAGTTTTTAAAAGAATGCAGTAAAACAAAATATAATGGCTCTGTCAACTCTAGGTCCACTTTCCTAGGAATTTAGGTTAGAGAACCTGATCCTGTCTGGATGTTTGAAAAAGCAAGCTAGCATTGTTATCTCTATAGCAACCTGAGGTTCCTTTATCACCGTCAGTCTCCGAGTGATTGATAAAACAATGCTCCAATAGAATGCGTTCACTTACCATTTCCAACCAATCAAAAGGCAGTGTGTGCCTAAGGGCATTTCACTTGTGCCAGAGCGATTAGTCTTCCTTACGTTTGTTTGCGTCATCGGCCAGCGCCAAGAGCACGATTGGCCCACCGTGCTTAACCCAGTGGCTGCTTTTGTTGTCGGGGCAATGATTTGCGCCGGGGCGGCAGCAGCTCCTGCCCTATGGCGGCTGTGCGCGGGTGCCCGGTGGCCCCTGTCAGGTAAAGAGAGACGCGCTGCTGGAATCCTTTGTTGGGCGGGTGAGCCTGGAATTTTGGTTTGAGCCTTGGGTCGGAGAGGTCAAGTGGAGACATTCTTGTACGTCACAGATATGCGGCAGCGCTACTGCGAGAAATTAGCCTTGGGGCGGGGTTCATAGTACTCCAAGAGATGGGGGTGGGGGCTGAGATCCTCCTCTGGCGCTTGGGGCGTTTGATCAGTTTTGATGATTGGGGAGTAACCTAACGTACCTGTGCCGTGGCGTCACTGCAGGTGTGGTCAGCGTTCCAGCCCGCGGACAGTTTGTAGCACTGAAAGTTTAAGGACCCAGCTGTCTTCCGTTGTCTTTGCTTACCGTGTTTCAGGCAAAGTGTAACCCTGCCAGCTTTAGTTCCCCTAAAACTTGTTAGAAATGCATAGTGTCAGATGGTGTCAGATGCAGGTGTCTGCGTTTTATAAGGTCTTTGAGATGTTCCCTGTAACTCTGAGAACCACGGGTGTAGTGGAAAGAAGCGTTGGATTTGGAATGACGAGACATGGGTTTGGATTCTGTTTCCCTTTTTCATCCTAGCTGACTCAGAAAACTGTGAGGTCGAGTTGGTGCTCATAGTTAAATCTTTGTGTATAACCTTCAAGAGTTTTGCCTTATTATCGACTGCTTTTGATTCTTCTCAGTGTTCTTTGTATAACAATAACCAATTTTAAAATTAAGTAATTTCACAGAAATATGATAATGCCAGTATGTATGCCCCAAATGCATGGATAATTATTTTTTAAAATACTGAAAGTATACTGAAAAAGTTAGGAAATTGAATTATGCCGCTACCTACCAAGGCTTGAAGCCAAGACCATCTTTCTATTAAGTAAGGTTAGATTAAATTAGTATTGGAAAGGGTATAAGATGCACCACATGTATATGGGGCTATTTTCCTCGATAAATCAAAAGTGTTAGAGAATTTGAAGTAACTTGCAACTACATAGGTATTATTTAATGCATACCCACAGTCAGAGTCTTCAGTGTACTACTTAAAATCTCCTAGGTACTGCCACATATTGAGAAAACATAAAGTGGTAAATCTGAGAACTTCTAGTACTGGGCCTCAATTTTATTTTAAAGTGTGTTACAATACAGTCAGAACACAGAGGGCTGTTGAATGTTCAGTATTCCCCTGCTAAGTCAGTGAGCATAACCAAAAAGTAATCATTCATTTTTATTTATAAAGTTACTTTGTTTCCTGAATCTCATTTCATCTTCATGGTAACTCAGTAAGAAAAGTTTTATGTATGCTTTCCCTTAAAAAGAAAATAGCCTGATACTGGGAATTTCATGTGTAAAAAAAAATCTATTCTGATTGGTTCAAAGATTCATGTTAGAGATTTGATAGACATTTTTTTCTTTTCTTTTTTCCTGTTTTAGTTGCACATAGTCCTTTTATTCTTTGCAGCACAAGTGATTTTTACCTGCAGACCGAAGGACATGCATTTTCTAACTATAGGTCTAGGGCTTTCTGTGGCCTGTCCTAAGACCATGGACATACCTTGTAGAAACTGCAAAAGATAGCTATGTCAAATACTGTGATACCCAAACCCCTCACCCCAACCCTCCCAAAACCCCATTTATTTAATTCCTAAATTTGGAAATGTAATGCAGTTTGAGTAAACAATTTACTGAATGTTGCATGCAAACATAATCCTGTCTTTACCTATAAGCTGGTTGTGCCTTTGAACTCATCCTACATATTCCTGTCTCTTGCTCCTTCTCAATAAATAATTTCGTTTTGTGTTTACAGGAATGCCAGGTTGTCTCTTTTTCCCCATGTATGTATGTGGCTGGTGATAACAAGTGAAAGAATAAGCAAACAAGATTATTTTGAGAAATAGAGCCAGCTCATCAACTTCCATTGCTAAGCTCCCTCTTTCTATAAGGACATCAGTCTACTGGAAGTACTATCCTTTGTACTTGGAGGCAAAAAGTTGACAGATCACCTTGACTTTTCCCAAGGTCTCAACTTGTTTTCCACATAAAACTGGGTCATGAAACATAGTAACCCCACTGTCTGGTGGCATAGGCCTGATTGGCACATTACACTTGGCAAAACTTGGACCCTATGTAATTCTTGATGTCTGGTTCCTGCACTCTGATTTCTTGTGTCAGATGTGCTCACTAAGGTGGAACAGGTCATTCTGAGGAGTAGGCCAAAGCTGGGTCACAATGCTTTAGAAACCCATGTCCATGCTCCTCTGTTTAAGGTATAGCATTTAAACTCTATTTAGAAGAAAAGTTCAAGTTCACAACCACCACAAATTCCACCAAACCTACTCTGAGATCTTGTGTCTTTCGAGGCTTTTCAATGAAAGAACCATAGAAATACACAAAATGATTTTTCTCTCACATTTTCTGGCTGTTGAAGTTAGTCTGAGAGAAAGCATGATCTAAAAACAGACACGGTGGCCACAGTTTGAGAGCACTGAAACATGTATCCAAGTGATACTTGTGCAGGTCAAAGTTGACATTACAGTTAGAAGGCTTCTGGTCTCCATTCTTATAACTATAGATGAACATGAACCCTTCTCAGAGGAAAAAAAATCTTTTAATATTTCTTGATTCAGGGCTCAAAGAAAATATAATCAAATGGTATTAACCATTTGATATTTTAAAAAAAGATTAAAGAATCTGTCCTGAATAATACCATTTTGAAGACAAGAATCATATACATGAAGAGAGAAAAAGCTTAAATTCTAAGGTGGGGCTCTCAGAATGAAATGCCTCTAGGATCTGGCATTTTCAAAGAACTTAAATTTGTGATCCTCAACCTTGGTAGTGGAGATTCATGCAGAACTGTTTTAGACTATCGGTGGCCCAGACTGGGAAAGCAGCTAGAGGGCTGGGGGAAGTGGACACCATGCCTTTCTTGAAACAGCTGTCACGTCAAGAACACAGACTTAACATTTCCAGATCTCCATACATTTCAAGTGATGTCAGAAACTCAGACCTTTAGGTAAAATCCCTATGTTGACACTGCAGGTGAAAGGGATTACACGTGGACATGTCCAGCCCTCAGAAAGCTCATTCCGAACCTTTGCTCTAAAGTTCCCCTTTCTTCTGTCTATAAAAGAAAACAGCTTGATTTTTCCCGAGAGTAATGAAGAATTTACACCTGTGTTGCAGCTTATGGCAAAAAAATCAGCGTCAGATTTTGCAGTTCAGGAATGACCTTAGACAACATCAATCGGGCAGCTGTGGATCGAATAATCCGGGTGGATCATGCAGGTGAATACGGAGCGGATCGCATCCTTGCAGGGCAGATGGCTGTCCTGGGCCGGACGAGTGTTGGCCCAGTCATTCAGGTGGGCACTTCTTTGTCTCTGTAGTGTAGTCACCCGAACAGGTAGCTCTGAAGCCCTGGAATAATCACATTAGGTCATGCATTCCCAGGAGAAGCACTGCTGTCCTCAAGAGTGAAAATTGGTTCTCAGGGGAAAGGCAAGCGGAAAGCATGTTACTATTTTTATGTGTAAAGCACAGATGGATACATGAGGTATCATAAAAAATACAAGGAGCGTTTAAAATTTTTAAAAATTACTATGGTAAAAGACACATTGACATTAATCCCCCTGAACACAGTTAGCTCATCATTCTTGCCACTTTCTAAGGATGTGGTGGAAGTCTTCTTTTGTGAGAGTTTTTAGGTATCGTGTCATGGCTACTTCAGTGTCAAAATGTTTACCTTTCATGGTCATTTTGACCTTGGGGAAGAACCAGAGGATGTGTGGTATAGATGAGGTGAATAAGGTGAATGAAGACCTACCATAATATTTTTTTAAGAACCCACTTTTCCTTTGGTGGGCACTTGGCATTCACCACTTTTTAAAATCATGTCTCGTAAAGATACTCACATAAGAAGACTTCCAGTACTGCTCCAGAACTTCTTTTTCATCTGATGTACGGAAATGGCAAAGGTAGCAGTCCTCATCTTCTCCTCTATTTGCGTTTTGCTTCTACTGATAGGTCCTGGAGCCTTGTTTGGGTGCAGCAGGAGGCCTCTTGAATGCTTGCCTGTCTTCGTTTTTGTTTTTTTACAGAAAATGTGGGATCAAGAAAAGGCCCATTTGAAAAAGTTCAGTGAGTTGATGGTTGCATTCAGGGTCCGGCCCACAGTTTTGATGCCTCTTTGGAATGTGATGGGCTTTGCGCTGGGTATGTATCTGTGCAGAAGTGCCCGCTGGGCTCAGGGACCTGGCTGATGAGTCACCCTGGTACCTCAGCCAGAGTTCTTGCTCTGACCTCGTACAACCTGTTTAATTTCCTTATATTTTCCTAAAGTTAAAGTGGTTGAACTTATCTCTTTTTTTTCTTGCTTAAATTTCTCTAAGATAGACTCAGTACTTTTATAAATAGAAAAGCAGTAAAACATAACACTGGGGATAAACTGGTGTAATTCAATTGCAGCCCTATACTGTTCTTAGGCAAAAATTCTAAACCTGAGATGTACTGTTCCCTTTAAAAAAGGAGACTAAAGAAAAGTAGTGTAGGAGATCAAAGACATATTTGGCCCAAATGCAGTTCCTCTTGATGTACTTAGAAGACTGAAAAAGTATTGAAAGGGAAGAGCTTTCTTATTATATGCCTCAAGGTTTTCCTGGACCTGGTGCCACCTCCAACAGTGCTCTTCCACCCAGGTGACTTTGCCCTATGAAGATGCATGGTAATATCTTTTTTTTTTCCTAATGCCAGTAATTGAAATCAGGACCTTGCGCTTTCCAGGAAAGCATGTGCCAATGAGCTGTATCCCTTACCCTAAAGCAGTACCTAAAGGCATTTTCAATGGGTCACAATTTAGGGAGTGCTACTGACATCCAGTTGGTAGATGTCAAGGACACTGCTAAATATCTAACAGTGCACAGTGGTGCTGAGGCTGTGAGAGCCTGGCCTAATTGAGCTGCCTTACCAGTGGTATCAGTCCCATGCTTTACTCCCGAGTTTGACAATTCCAGGAGCAGGAACCGCCCTGCTTGGGAAGGAAGGCGCGATGGCCTGCACTGTGGCAGTGGAAGAGACCATAGCACATCACTATAACAATCAGATCAGGACGCTGATGGAGGAGGACCCTGAAAAATATGAGGAACTTCTGCAGGTGATTGATTGCCTCTTCTCTGAATGGGCTGTGTGAGGGAAGAAAGGGCAGAAGAGCAGCTGCTAAAATGAAAAAATTTAAGAATTTTAGAGGACGATGGAGATGTAGGCTTCAAGGTTAGCATCTCGTTTTAAAGGTGGACAAACTAAGAGACGGAGAGATGGAGCTCAGGCAAAGTGAGGACTAGCACCAGTGCATCCCAAGCCCAAGCCTGTCAGTTTTTCTCCACTTCTGCATCATTGCTAGCTTCTGAGAAAATTCTGTGAGCATGATGACTTGGGTGAAATGTATGAAGTAACAGCCTCAGGTGTGTTTTCACAGCACATAAGGGAACTTTAATTATTAGTTTAGTTTAGTTTTGTTTTTTGAAACTGCATCTCCTCGTGTTACCCAGGTCGGCCTCAAACTCCTGTGCCCATGTGATGCTTTTGCTTCAGCCCCCTAAGTAGCTGGGATTCCAGGCTTATGAGAACACATCTAGCTCCAAAGGAAATATTTAATTTTAAAAGTCTAAATCAGATGTTGGCAAACACTGGCTTGTGGCCACACCTTTTTTCGTAAATAAAGTTATATTAGAACCTGGCCACCGCCAACCTTTGCAGGTTGGGGCTGCTTTTCCTGATGCAGTGGCAGAGTGGGGGACTGTGGTTACAGCTGAGGCCATACAGCCTGCAGGCTTGAAATCTTTCCTCTCTGACTGTCCTTAGACAAGAGGAATGGATGAGAAAGAGGCTTGATGGGGTGTAAGGGAGTGTGATAAGGGGGATGGATAAGATCAAAATGGGGTGTATGTGACAGAGGGAGAGAGAGAAACCTTTTTTTAAGAAAGGTTTTATTCTCTGGCCCTGCAGAAGAGTAAAACGTCTGCCATGGCCTTTGATGAAAGCATAATGACTTGCTTGGATCTCTTCTTATTTAACCAGCTAATAAAGAAGTTTCGAGATGAAGAGCTGGAGCACCATGACACAGGCCTTTACCATGATGCGGAATTGGTAGGGACCTGTTACTACTCGCGGTACTTTGGGGATCCATGTTCAGGGGGCAGAGGTTTCTGTTCCCACATACATTTTTAACTGATAGACAAAAGCAAGCAGACAGGTCATGTGACACAAAGCAGACAACTGAGAGTGGGAGTCCTGTGTCTTGTTCTGTCTCATCCTTTCGCTGTGAGCCACTTCCCACATTTCCGTGAGACACTGAATGCTTCCAGTGTTTTGGCAGTAGCCGACACGTTGTGATCTTTTGAATAATTTTTCCCCCAAATTAAAATAAACTGCTTCTCAGATCTCCTTTTTTATCCAGAGCAGTTGTATGTTCAGTTTACAACCAACACTGAACATGTGGCATGTTTCTTCGGTTGCTTTCTCCTGTCCAAGTACTAACCAGGCCCGACCCTGCTTAGCTTCCAAGATCAGACTAGATTGGGCGGTTCAAGGTAGTATGTCGTAGACTCTTTGGTTGCTTCCTGAGTATGTGTGTGCATGCATGTGTGCATGCACTTGCCCAGTCCTAACGATGGAACCCAGGCCCTCAGGGTGCCAGGCCAGCAGTCTATCACTGAGCTACATCCACAGCCTCTCTTTATTTTTAATAGGCCCCTGCATACACCGTCTTGAAGAATGTTATCCAAGCCGGATGCTGTGCAGCGATATATTTATCAGAAAGATTGTGAAGCATGGCTGCTTGTTCTTGTCTGTAAAAGATGGTTGTTAACGTGTGACATTTACAGAGAATGTATTGTACAAATATTACTGTGTGCATTTTGTTAATAAATTACAAGAACGTTTTTTGCATTAATAAAACTCTTCAGTGTTGGGTTTGTTGTTGACATGCCATAAGGCTGACTGTTCACCAGGTATTTTCAAATGAGAGCAAAAAAATTGGTTCTTACTTGATTGGTCTCTGAGTTAATTTTGTCCTGAACCATTAAGAATGAATCGTTAATAAATTAGCAGCAGGATTTTTTTTCTTGTTGTTTGTCTGAGGTTTGAACCCAGGACCTTACCTTGCACATGCCTGGCAAGTGCTCTACCGCTGTGCTGTTCCATA
>PVJX010008520.1:0-65169 GCA_004027295.1 Dolichotis patagonum
GACAACAATTTGAGATTCAGCCTTGGAAGTCTTTAAAGTGATTTGGTCCTGAAACTCAGCAAGCACAGATCGCCAGCCCTTCTCACTGGCTGGTAAGCCTTGGTCCAGAATTTCTGCAGCGTCTCCCTGGAGACTGTCCACCCAAGGCTCTAAGGCCCTCACCTCTTGAGTTTTGTCTACACCTTGAATTCCCTTGCACTTTTAACTTTCTCGGAGCATTTCCATGCTTGTTATCACCTTACCTTTATAGCGCATGCTCTGAAAAGGGAAAGACAATCACTTCTTATCGGCACTGAAGAAGAGGAAGCCAGGTCCAGTGGGTTAAGTGACATGTGCCATTCTGGGTAGGTTGTGGGTGGCAGGGTGGAGAGCGCTCAAACTTCTCTCCCTGCTCCTGGGTCCTTTCCCCCAGGAAGCTGCCTACACGCCCACACCTACACACCTGCACACACGCGTGCACACACACACACTCACTGGCCGGCACAGTGGTCAGGTTGCTCCCTCCCAACTCCTGCCCAGCTCCTCCACTTCCAGCCCCCTTGGGTGATATTTTCCTTCAGAGAAAGGTGGCTCACCACAGGGCAGGAGAGCTTCTCGCTGTCGCAGATGAATGTCTCACAGTGTAACCAAACCTTGGAGAGTTTGGGGATGTTCTGGAACCGGAAGGCGTTAAACTGGAAGGTGGCCCTGTGATCCTTCCCGTTCTCATGCACGAGGACTGTTTCATCTGTGGGGCAGCTGGCGCACAGAGGGGAAGGGAGACAGGTAAATGTCATCCTGGGGAACTTTAGCAAGGGCTGTGAAGTTCATGTGTACACAGCAGCACTCCCTAGGTCTGTGGGCCGCTTTGCCCTTCTGGAGCACGATGGCAGGTGCTATCTCCCTTAGTTTTGCAACTATGAGGTCAGGGTGAGGGTCTATGAGAGGGTATGATTGTTCCCCTTCTACAGACAAGGTAAAACAAGAAGTGGGTGACTTATGAGAAGCTACACACCCGGTAAGTCACTGCTCTATTGTAAAGAAAGGAAACTCTTGGGAGAGGAAGTCTTCCTGTGGCTTGGGACCTTGCAGACCCTCAAGGCGACAAAAGACAAATGGCACAGTGCTAGAAGCAGCATTTACTAGTGCCTCTGTGGACCCCCTCTTTCTGTGTGTCTTAAAGTTTTGACACTGGAGATTTGAATGTATGCTCCATTATTTAAACTACACATACATTATTATCTTTGTAAAATTGTGGTCATGTTCTAAGCACAGAATAAGCAAACAAGTGGAAAGATGGCCTCATAGTGTGTCTTCTGCTGACACTGAGGCAAGATTGAAGGCATAGCACATCTGAGAGTTCATGAGTGAAATTAGAGGTGAAGGTTGGGCCTTTATATGTGGGCTGGGGGCCAGAGTTGGCTGTTTGTGGTGGGCTCTGAGCAGTGATAGAGCTGTGGGCATTTCCCAGGTTATAAAACGAGACACTTACAGGATCCTCTGGTCAATAAGCCTTGTGTGAACTCAAGATGCGAGGTCTTAAAAATAGCTCTTTGCAGCCTCAGTGCCCTCAGCATGGTGACAGGCGGTGGAAAATAATGCAGACAGAGCTTTGGTGGAGGGTGGAGGATGGAAATAGTGAACAGGCCTTGGTGTCTTGGCAGTGTGCTCTCGACACAGGCCATGGCACCTGCTCTTCAGCAACAGCTGTTTGTGCAGGGTAGAAGTCCCCTTGGCAGGGTTCCATGCCATTGCCACACAAGTCTCCTTCTCCACATCAGATCACTCTGAGTGGGTGTGCCCTCCACAGGTACTCAGCACGCAGGAAGACCTTGGATATACCACCATGATAATCTCTGCAGGAATCCCTGAACACTGGGACTTGCTAAAAAAGTGCCCAGTATGAATAAGAAGCGTCCTCCCAAGCTATTCCAAGCCAGAGGAAATCAGGGGTTACCCCACCGGTTGGCCTTGGCTCTAGAGAGCGGTACCCACCCCTTGTTGATCAGCTGCCACTGCAAGGGATACATGAAGTCCGCTGACGGTGTGGCCCAGCAGCTGTTCAGGACCACTTTAAACCTGGAAATAGACGGAAATGGCACCACTGTGAGCCACAGATTCTTATGCCTGGAAATATCTGATGATTAAAACGTCTCTTGGATAGTTTCTATTTCTTTTTGTTTAAAAATATAAATGTAACAAATGTATACTCACCTAATGCTTAAACCTTTGGCTTCTACTCCTGCGAATAGGTCTGAACCAATTTCAGATGCTTCCAGGACAAAAGGGGCCTCTTTCTTGGTGGAGAACTTGGCGTTCTTTGGAAAGAAATGGACACTAGACATTATGACCTCTCAGACTGAACAGTTGGCTTCGACAGGAGCAGATGCATTGGGATGGGAATCAAAACAAAAGAGCATGTGAGATCACAGAGTGACTTCTAGGACCAGAGAAGCTGTACCTTCTAGAATATTGGTGTCATCCTGGAAGGTGTAAATTGTCCCATATTCTAGATTCACTGGTCATGGTGAGTCATATACATACATGTATGTCCATCTCATTTATCCCAACAAAATTTGACTGATGGAAAAAAAGTGCAATCCAAGGATGCTGAGGTATTGTTTTAGGAAGCCAAGGGTAAGAGGTACTAAACATGTGCATCTCTCTCTGCCCTTGTTCTCTTCTATTTCTCACCTGAGCAGATTTCACGCTGGCTTGGAAAGTTTATAATCTGATTTCCAGTGCAATTAATAACATTTTCATTAATAACTTATTAGTTGCCTGGTATGCACCAGGCACTGTTCTATATATTTGGATAATTTCTGTGGTAGGGCACCCCATATATTGAGGTATATTAGTGAAAAAAACAAAGATTTGTCTCCAGTGATCTGATATTCTGGCAGGAGCGACAGACAATAGTAAATTATACAGTGTGTTAGAACAGAATACAGTATGTTACACAGGAAAGCAATGATAGAGCAGAGTAAGGCAGATTAGAGTGATGAGAAAGGGCAGGAGGTCATTTTAAATATAGCACCTGGAGGTCCTCGCTGAGGAAGGAGCATCTGAGCAGGAGCTGAGGGAAGTGAGGAAGGGGCCACACAGCCATCGAGGGAAGAATCCATCCTTTACGTTTTGTTCTGCTCCAGGTATCTGCCCCAGGTTTGCCCCGACTCTAGGAGTCTGATTTTAGACTCTATCACTTACATTTGTTTTAAATTGCAAGCTTTTCCATTTCTTTCTATCTACGAGGAGTGGTTAGGACTGCTTTGATTGAGTGAAAGTCAACCTGATCCCACACCACTGACACTGATATTCAGCTCTATGAAGGTAACAGTACCAGCAGCCCAGAGATCATCAGGTCAAATGGGGTCAAAGTCTACGTTCAGGGGACTGGCAATTTTCCAGAGCACTTGTATACTAAGTGTCCTAAAATATTTTATGTAGTCTTCATAACAAATCTAAGGTAAATGCAACTATCTTCCTACTTTCAAATACAGAGAGGGTGGCGCAGAGAAGCTAATAAACTTGTCGGAGATCGTACAATTAGTAAGTGGTTCAACTAGTCTTCAAGCCAGTGGTCTGATGGCAAGTACCATTCTCTTCACTGCCGTGCTCCCCTACTTATCTAAGCTGACCACTCTCCCTTATTTTGCAGCAGGAGTTAAAATAACTTTTTGCTGGAAATACCAATCATGGGTGTTTGGCAAAAGCGAGTGGGAGAGACGGGGAGGAGAGAAAGCGGAAGCATGCTGAGTAGAGCCAGTGCTTTTGCAGTTCAGCGTTTGGAGTTCTCAGAATTCTAAGCAATTAGCGGTGCACAGATTCCATTGTGCTATCTGGGCCACGGCTCTCTTTCTGGTAATTTGGTGGAAATATATGCAGGGAGCACTTGTTACTCCAGAAACACACAGGAATTCTCTCAAAGTAGAAAAAAAAGGAGGAAAGAAAATCAGCCACAGGGATCAAGCACAGCAAACCGGGCCCCTGAGGGAATATTAATCAGTGCGAGTGGGGACTGCACAGAGCCCTCTTCCCTGAGGTCTGGTTTCCTGAAAGGGCTCCCATGGGTCCTGGGGAGACTTTGGCTTCATTTCCATAGCGGTTCAGGGAGATGCCCTGTGACTGTGTTTCTCTGGAGGGTGGTCTCAGTGATGCTCTTGATTACTATTAGTTTTTAGAAAAGAGAATCTGCTCTTTCTAGCTCTAAGATTTGGTGTTTAGATCTGAAACAGACCAGGAAGGAGGATGGCGGGTGACGATTTTTGAAAATCCTGGTGTCTATTGACAACTGTTGTAAAACCTTCACAGGCTTGTATTTGTAATTTCATCTGGTTAAAGTAACAGTTACTTACTTTAGAACGGGGACTCCGTTACACCTAGCCCCTCTGATGGCCTTGGTCAGGGCCTGCTGTGACTTTGCCCCTCTTGCAGTACACTGGCATTCCACTGCGTATTGATCTTCTGATGATAGGTCAGGGGGTGTTGGGGTTCCACTTCTCAGGACCTAACCACTACTGGACTGTGGCTAAGGGAAGATCTAGATTTTAGAGGACCTTGAAGTTTATAAAATTTGGAGAATCCTCTTTAACTAAAAAACAAGAACTTTGAATCCAAGACAGGACTCAGGACCTCTAAAAGGGCCCATGTAGGTGACAGGCCTCCAGACTTAAGCTTCCGGACCTACATGGTCACTAAAGTGGAGACCATAGTTAGGAGATCCGTGCCCTAAGATAGAGTCCTCCTCCTAAGCACCTGTGTAGTGTTGGGCGAATCCCTTCCTCTTTCTGGACTTCAGATGCTCATCTGTAACAAGGTCTGGGTTATTCCTGATCCTCCCGGCTCTTGCTGCTGAATTCAGCCGAGTTAATGGCTTCTAGGGAGCAGCAAAGCAAGTTCCAGGAGTTCAAGTTTAGCCAAGTTCCAGGTAGGACAGGATTTTCCTTTGTGAAATGAATGGATTGAGTGAGTTGCCCTCTGAGATGGTCTTCCAATTCTAACATATGTAAAGGTTTGTGTTTCTGCCTGTATTTTTCTCTGCTTTCTGGGCCAATGTCCTCTCTGCACACATGTGTCCCCACTGGAAGCTGTGGATTTCAAACACAAAGCACCGTTTCTGCATGGGAGGACCACTGGGCTGACAGCCTTGTGTATTTAGTCTCTTTGTCACACTTTATTTCAGCAAAGACCAGTGTGTCCCTTTAAATTCTATGTCAACATAGGCAGTAGGTCCAAGTTAGACAATGAGGAACCCCTTAACCGAAAGGCTTCAGGGACTTAAGGACCAGGAAGCAGAGACCAATCATTCCTTTTCTCCTCAGCTCTGTCCCAGTTGAGAAGTTCAAAACTTTCTGCCAAATGTCTGAAGAGCTGGAGCCTTAGTATAAACAGTTTTGAAATGAGTTGCAGTGCAAACTAACCTCATTTAAGAGTTGACCTTGTCTCAACTTTCTCATCTGTGAAATGGGAAGGTTGGCTTCCTATCTTTGTGGCACCATTCAACTCTCTTGTGCAGCCTATGAATCTGGCTTTCAGCTGCATCTAGACTTAAAAGAAGTTAAAACTAAAGCAAAGCTTCTGTCTCCATTTGAATTTAGAATCGGGCTCTGTGTGGAGCTTGGGCAGGAGTGGATTCAGAGGAAGCGTCCCATCACCTTCTGGGAAGATCGCAGGGCAGAAAGGGACACCCGACTTACAGTGTAGAAATTGAGAGACAACTGGCTTTCAAATGTGCCCATACTCCCGTTCTTCACATGCACCGTGGCCACTCTGGAAAGGGGAGAGAATTTTGCATAAGGACTGAAACACGCCTGTTTGATAGGGACTGCAGCTCACCCGCAGGCGGCCGGCCCTCCACTCCGAGGGGCAGCTTACCTCTGGTCAAAGGCAGCCTGGTTCACCAAGTAGGTGGAGTGGTAGGTGCAGGAGAAGGAGTAGTTCACAGGCTGGTTCTTCACGATCACTGTGGTATCGTTGGAAACGATGTGGCTGTAGAAGTGGTAGATGGGGGGCTTGTACTGGGAGAGGGAGAAAGAAGGTGGTTAGTTGGCCCTGTGCCCCCAGGAGAGGAATGAGAATTCTGGGAAGTGGATGAAGATGGCTTGGAAAAAAGCCCAGTGGGAGGACATGAATTTTTGCCACTGACAGTAAAATTCATTCCTTTTGTCAGTGGGTGAGCTGGTTTTTTTTTTTTAAAGGAGTTCTTGAGTCCCTTTAACTACAATGATTTAAAATAATGTAGGTTGATATCAAAGAGATGGACATGGTGGGAGGAGAGTAGGGTTAGGGGACATAAAAAGAAATAAGGTCTGTTATGTACACGTACCAACTTCCCACCATGGGTTAGTCATTATGTATGCAAGCATAACACAAATATTTAATGCACTAATAACAATAAAATTTTAAAAATCATAAACTCATTGGGCTTCAACCAAAAATAACCAACTTAAAATTTCTATTTCTCAACACCAACTTTTTATGTATTTCCCCTGTCTGAGTATCCTAGATGAATGACTTCACCCCTCTCCCAAATCTAAAGCATTACTGTCTAGTTCTTTGCTTTTTCCTCTTTCCACTATAAATACTATTTCTAAAATTCTCCCTGGCATTTGGGAGTTTGAAATCACAGATTGGAAGGGTTCTGTGATATCCATGCAGAGTAACTGACCTTAGATTGTGGAGATGATTTCTAGGTCGCTTTGCTGGGATATATTCAAGGACATGATGTTTTGCTAATCACACATGTGGGTCTGTCCATGAAATACCTGAATTTTTGTGGGTCTCTCAGAAGAAGAGTTGCTCACATCTGGAGACTCTTGGTGTGTAATCTGGTGTCGAGGTACAGCAAGAGGTTCAGAAGACCCGGCCTCCCTATCTGACCATGTCGCTTCTGGTTTTGTGGTCCTCAACTAATGACTTTATTGGGAGGTATCAGATTTCTCCCTCTCTATCGTATAAGGATACTTGGCAAGAGGATAACTGGGTTTCCTTAGGGTGCCATGATGCTTTGTCCTGGATTCTGCATATGACCTAGTTAAGGATTGTGTTAGATTCTGGTCACTTCTTTAAAATACTCTTCCAAATGCACTTTAATATTGTTTCTAAGTTCTGGGAACAGAGCAATCCAGGGAAAATGATGGTTTAGGAGAATAAGCTCTGAATTTGAAATGGCTTAGAGGTGACCTTGTTGGCTCCGGCAGCAAATTAGAAGCATAAAAATTGAACCAGAAGAGTCACTAAACTAGGTAGATTTTATGAAGAAATCCTGAACCCTCTTAAGGAGAGAGCAAACATGGCCTTCTTAGACCCAGTCACCTTACCTTAAGCAACTCGGCCTTCTGTGGCTCCACCTTACCTCAGACTGGGTCCCACAATAGGACTTGTTTTTCGGTGATAAGTCTGGGATGACAAATTGGTAGTAACCGCCTTCGTGGATCCCGTTGTAGCACAGCCCCCCGAGGGCCAGCTGATGTACTTCCCACCCATAGGGACACTCCGGGATTTTGGTGATAATAGTTTTGGGATAACAAAACACGAGAATGACATCTGGAAGTGCACACACACGATTTGAATCAGACATGATTATCATATCAGCCTATGTACAGAGCTACAAGTCCCATTTATGCCTGGAAAATCACTTTCCTGCTGTTCTTCCCCAGCTGTAAAGAGCTGGGTGAGGTGGCACCTACCTTGTAATCCTAGCACTCAGGAGGCTGAGGCAGGAGGCTCGTTGTGAGTTCGAGACCAGCCTGGGCTACAAAGTGAGCTCAAGGCCAGCCTGAACTGCATAGTAAGACCCTATCTCAAAAAGATAAGATTAAAAAAAAAAGAATTCTCCCAAATTTCAGCTGCCTAAGTTCTACTTTAATAGCTTGTGCTACAGCTGCTTGATAACTGAATATACATTGCATATATATTTAAAATGGCCCATTTTTAAACCTTCACTTTATTTTTTGGGATTGCACCCATACACAATCACAGATTGGATTGAATCTCCCTAAGAAAATAAATACATAAAATTTAAAATATCCATTTTATACACAATATTGTAAAACATTGGTTTATGACACAGGACAGATATTCAATAGTCAGATAGAAAACAAAGTGTAGATGTGATATATACAAGAGAGGGAGGAGGGGGAACAAGAATTCCTTAGTTTTAAAAGAGTCTATCCAGTATTTTTGCTCCCTATGAGAAAATCCCATTGGTGTTGTGGTCTTAATTGCTTTTCTTGGTGATGTTATTCTGTTTTCACAACAAAGACAGTGGGAACACAGAGCTGCAATCATTGCAAAGGGAAACTTCAGGAAAGGTTCTTTGCCAGGAGTGAGGCCTGGCACTGGGCGTACCTGCTTTGTTTGGAGTGCATGATCTTGCTGAGGCTTCTGCAAAGACAGCCAGCAGGACAAAGGCCCTCACCACCATTGCTTCGCAGAACCTGGTCTTTGCCAGGTGGCCAAACCAAATTGGCCAAAGACGTTCTTTCCAGGGCCCAGTCCTCAATCATTCTAGGTCAGAAATACAAGTGAAAAGTTAAAATCCAGGGTCAGAACAAAACAGCACATAGGGTCTTGGGGGACATTTCCAAAGGAGATTAGTGATGGGGTCCCCCTGTGGGTTTGCTCCTTGTCAGGATGTATGGGCACGAAGTGGGGCTCATACCACTGGGAGCGTCGCTAACACAGGTGGGTGCTCCTGTTCCCAGCTGTTTCATTTTCTCTGGATGGTGGCGCTGCCTCCCAGATGCTCCCCAAATCTCCCACCCTAGTGCGTGCTCCCTGGACTTTATATAGTCTGGGCGTGTAAAAGAAACCAGGTTCCAGATAAATCACAATGAGCAAGCATTATCCACTGCGGGGGGAACAAAAGAAGACCTTGCACAAAAAGCAGCCAAGCAGCTCAGTTACCACCTGAATCTAATTTCTTTTACTTTACAAATTGAAAACTGTTTTTTTAAAAACTGATTAAACATGGACTGGAATAAAAAGTTGAATTTTTACTCCTTGTACAAAAAAAATTCTAAATGGAGGCAAACTATTTCTGCACAGGCCCAAGTGTCAGATTTGTTTGGTTCATATTTCACTTTCTTTGCTTTCCTTTTTATTTTCTTATTTTTATATTTAAGTGAACTAAATTTTGAATTTAAGAAGACTCATATCCAGCATTATTATACCTGATAGAAAAAAAGGTTTTATTAATGGAAGCATTGTAAAGGTTATTGTTTGTTAATATTTTAAAAATGAACTCTGATGTTTGCAGCTTCACCATGGAATGCAGTTTTAAACTAAGCTTGATTACTCTTCCAGAGCAGTGACAGTGGAGAAAAGAACTTAGACTTTTCTGTAAGTCAATCCTTAGTCACCCAGCTGGACCCCTCTGAAAGCAGCAGACAGTGTGCTCTGCCCATAAAGGGTCCAGATTTATCACTGGGAACACACATAATTTCCTGTTTTAGAAATGCTGGATGTCTCTCATAAGCACAATGGTTACATACTATGGCAGAGTTGTTTATTTCTTCAAAACCTATTGTTACATTGATGGCATGTTTTACAATGATAGCATCGAAAAACTAGGGAAATATCTGTATGGCAGGCCATTAGAACTTCCTCGTGATTCAGTTTTCTTCTCTGTGAAACAGAGGCTGTAACTCTGGTCTGGCCTCGCAGGATAAGGAAGCAAAGTACTGATGCCAAGCCTCTTGTAAACTGTGAAATACTAAACAAATAAACATACAGATTTATAAGAACACATGGTTAACAGTTCCTAGAAACACGTATGTGTTCTGAGAGTTTTTTATTCCCTTTAGAAACATCAGGAAGTATCTCATTGTAGACCTAGGGTTCATGTAACATGAGGCATATCTTTATTGCATAACATGTATGCAGTATATTTTATGGAGCAAAGCCAAATGGGCTGAAGGAAAGAGAACAAGGGAACATATTTTTTTAAAAATATTTTAACACCAGATTGGTTTTAGTTTAGCTTGGAGACATCAGCCATAATTTCTTTTTTTTTTTAATTTTATTTAAAGAGAAAAAAAAGAAAACAACCAAACAAAACAGAAAAAGAGTAGCAACAATACAGAATTCCAAAGGCAAAAGATAAAAGAACAACAAGAAAACAAACAAAACAAAAACAAAAACACTAAGAAACCGCAAGTATATAACTTGATAAGTTACATACTGTCATCATTGGAAATAGTTGTTCAAGTTACAAAATTAAAGCATACAAAGTAGACATTCAAACAGTGAGACTGTTAACAGTTCTGCTCAGCAATCTAACAACAACAGTAATGTGGTCATCTATCTTACACACTTAAACATACATGCAGTTATATCCTTTAGAGCATTTTCTCTTCCCCTCTGTTTTTTATATATATTTTTTTAAATTTCAAAGGGGGTAAAATTAAACACAACAAAACAGAACAGAATGGGACATAAGAAAGCATAAATTTCAAAGCTAGACAATCAGAGATCTTCACTATCTGTCATATTGTCTCTTGTTTTCTTCCAAATGTTTGTCCATATCTTTGCATATGGGGAGCTCATACTAAATACCATAGACAATCTTTTCACAAGATGTATAGTTAACTGGCTCCCACTTGCTAAGGGGGGGACATGGGACAGGGGACAGGACGACATGAGATGTCTGATTCTCAGCCCATGCGCGCTGGCAGGATCACAGCTGCCCCCCAGAGAGGGGAGGAGCTTCCTGTTCTCCCGGCACCCTGAGTCAATCGCATGGTACAGGTCCCAACGATCCAGGGTCTCTCCCCTGCAGGGCCCCTAAAGTCTGCCACACTCACCTGCTGTTTCTGTCTGATGAACTGACCATTCCATTTCCAAAGTTCTGAAATGGCCAACAGACCACAGAAAGAATTCTCTTTAGGCTCGTGTTTGAAACCAACAGCTACAGCAATCTGCTGGCCTTGCTTCAGGGCCAGCCTAATTTCTACTGTGTTCTTCATAGTTCATTCCTGAGTAGAAAAAAATGGCATGGGAAATCACATGTGTAGATTCTGAGTTTCTCTTCCCTAAGAGTCAGCTCTAACCCTCTGCGTTTCTTCTCTCCTGATCATTAAACATTTATCAAGTCCTTGCAGTACACTAGGTGTTGGACCTGGAAGATACAGGCATCTCAGAAATCATTCCTTTCCCTGAGGAACTGGGGGGAAGGCAGTGCAGAGAGAGATGGAAGTCTGTACTGGGAATGTCAAATCAGAGGGAAATAGGGAGGATGCTTGATAGAGCAGGAACAAGTAGGTCTTGGAAGCTTAAACCAGTTGCATTAGGACTGTGTTCCTGACAACATAATGTTAACTCATCACTGAAAATACAGTATGGCTCTTGCATGTGGGTTGGGATGGGATACGTATTCCCATTCCGAGAAGATTCTTTTCACGTATCTTCAAATATGCACTTCTTATCAGCCACCTTGGGCCCACACAAGTCAACAGTGTCTTATTACTGCTCACCCAGAAGGACGGGTTAATTCATGAAGAAAGAGGGCTGCACTGGAGGTTAATGCCCTTCTGTCCTCTGTGTGATTGCCTGAAGGATCTGGCAAGAGCCTGAAAGTCACTATGGGGTGAGGCTGAGCCTTTAGACTCTACAGTTGTGCCTGGAGTTTAAATCCATCTCTGTCACATCCTGACTGTGTATTCATGGGTAGGTTACTTAGCTTTTGTGATCCTAAATTTCTTTCTCTTTTGGAAGGACCCAATAGTATCTATGACATAGTATTACTCAGAATATGAAAAGTGACACATGTATGTATATCTTCATAGACACGCCTCATTTTTTTCTCATCAGAACTAGGCATCTAGAAAGCCTTTTATTTCTATGCTAAGATGTACATGAGAAATCATAACATCAGAGCCTATTAGGAGTGTATCAATACTATAGAGCACAGGTTATTTTCATCAGTGCTAAACGTCATCACCCTGGAATTAGAGGTTGTACTTCTGTCACATTTTCTATTGTGTGATCTTGGCCAAGTTAGCTGGACCCTTCTAAGCCTTTAGTTTTCAACTCTATAACTTGGGACTTCACATCTCCCATGCTCATTGCAGGGATATGATGAAATAATCCCTGTTAATTGCTTAGCCCGGGGGCGGGCACACAGTGAGCAATTCAACCTCACTTCAGAGGGTGATATTTTCGGGCTGGAAGGACATGTTGATCATGTTCCCGTATGAACTCTGAGTGTGTTTTAATGGTAACCGTTCTCCTTTTAGAAGTTCATCTTAACAAAAGGGTAGGTGCTTTTGATTTTTAGAGAAGCCCGACCACGATAAGATTCTGAGACAGAGAAAGCAATCTCTCCTACAATTACTTGGAGCGGAGATCCAGCAAACAATCAGGTACATGATACTCCTTTTGAGGACAAGCTGAATGAAGTTGGGAAGTGGATTCAACTTTTGTGGCAAGCGAGTCTCTAGATGTTTAATTTGCATAAGAAATAGAATGGGACATAATGTACTTGGACCAAACAGTATCTGATACTTGCTCTGATAAAAAGCAAGAGGCTTCTATTTTTTTTCCTGGTAATTACCATTCTGAAGCCCCACTCCTGTCCCCTCTCTGTTTTTCAACACTTTTCTCCCTTGCTGAGTGAGGGGCACCCCTGGGAGGTGGAATCCATGGCTAATTCTTCAAAAACGCATTTTTCCTTTAAAACCGATTGGAAGATCTTATCAACCCCAGGGTTCTGAAAGAGGCCAATAAAGAGGGTTTTATGTGACTCATCAAAGGTCGAGCTTGTCTGCCACTCATCTCTTTTATGAATTGCCAGAGAAGAGAGAGTGCTTGTTCTATTTGAAGGTCCTGAATGATTTGTGAAAGCTGGTCCAAAAACAAAAGTGTTGCCATTTGCAAAATTCCAATCAATATTAGTTCAGAAATCCTCAATAGGTGCTAAGTCGTGATAAAGAATACTAGTGAACTTTTACCAAGGTAAAAGAGGGAATTTGAAAATAAAGCCATTAAACATTCATTAAAGTTTAAAAACCTGCTATACCAACTTATTTTTAAAGTGCATTATCTGAGTTCATTCGATGTTGAACTTATTAAATGGGCTTGATTATTTCCTTTAAGCTCTGAGTAAAGTCTCTTCCACTTGCAGGAGGCTCTGTCTGCCAATTTATAAGTGAGGATGGGTTCCCATCCAGGCTGCCAAGGTTCAAACCTCATAGCATGACTGGGAATTAATTGTTCTCCAGGGAAAGTATGCTTCATAAACTACAATTGAGAACTGAGAAAAGAGCTTTTGCTGATAGATGGTACAGCAGGAATTCAGAGCCAGGAGCCCCGACCCCACAGCACGGGCTGCAAGGGACTGCATCATCTCAGACTCACAAATTGGAGTCTTCTGTAGCCAATCTCCAGTCAGGAACAGTGTCTCCATTTGAAGAGTGGGACCCACAGTCCTGCCTTTATCACCCCATTAACCCCTCTTAGGTGTCTCTTCACTGTCCTGCTCTCCTCCACTGTCAGCCATAATGCCTCAGCTTCTCCTCAGATCACGAGTAAGGACCTTTGTCTTAGCTTATATCTGGATGTCTACTCAAAGTCTCATGCTCTCGTAAGTGGAGCTCTGGGAGGTGACTGGGTCATGGGTTTGCGACACAGGAATAGGCCACTGATTGGTTCAGCATAGTTCTGGGTATGGAGGGACTTGCTGACAGAGAAGGCCCACAATGGGTGTAGGTGGCATCAACAAATAGACTTGTAGCCTGGATAGAATAAAAAGGGAAAGAAGAAGGAAGATTTTGTGCTTTCTGTCTGCCCTGCTGTGGACTGTTTGTCCTCTGCCATGCCAATCCACCTTAAGGTCAGTAAAATGTATACTAACACTTTACAGCTTGTGAATTAAAATAAACCTTTCTTCCTGTAACTTGGTGTTGAGAAAAGTAACTAAGACAATTTCATTGCGAGTGGAAAACATTGAGAGAAAAGAATTCTGTTCTTGAAACTTCCCAGAGAGCCGTTCATGTATTATTTAATTCAATAATTCATTAATTCAATTCTGTTTAACCCAGCTATCCCTTTTCTAGGTGTCTTCTCAAAAGAGTTAAAGATGTCACATTACAGTGATACATGCATTTTCATGTTTATAGCAGCACCATGCACAATAGCTAAATTTTGGAAGCAGCCTCTGTTTCTATCCATAGATAAATGGATAAAGAAAATGTGGTGTCTGCATACTGTGAAGTAATGCTCTGGTATGAACATAAACTTGAGTCATTTGTGGGAAAATGGATGCGCCACGTAACCACAATGTTAAGCAAAAAAGACACAAACTTAAATCTCACATGGTTCCTCTTACATGAGAAACCCAGAGTGAAAATAAAGAGCACAATAAGGTAGATACTGGGAAGTAAGGAGACAGATTTTTCTGAAATGGGAAGAGGATTAAGAGATGGAGAGAGACTAGAGGGAGGGAAGGGGTAGGGGATGGGAAGAGGAATGGGGATATGTTATGCACCCACCCATACAAACCCCACACAAGGAATAAACATTATCTACTCAAACATCTACAAAACCAAACCAAAACAAAGCAAAACAAAAGCAAAGAGATCAAGAGATGGGTGGATGGGGAAGGGAGGAGGGGGAAGGGGATAAAAAAGGGATTAAGATGTTTTATGCACATGTACCAACTTCCCACAAACAATGTAAACTCGTAATTCATTAATTCACGAATCTATGAAAATAGGTATAAATATCTACATATATCTTTATATCTTTAGCTTAGTGTAAATGTAAAAGATTTTCAAGGACACAAATGAGATTTGGACATAAGGGATAATGAGATAGAAAGGAAGCATTTATGTTAGATACCCTGGTCAAGACAGTCTCTTGGAAGAGATGTTTAGGATGAGATGAGGAGTTGGCACGAGTGATGGTGGATGTGTGCCCGAATGTTCACACGTACACATGCATGTGCAAGGGCAGAATATCGGCAGATGGTACGGTACTTAATAAGCCTCCTATGTATGACATGTGTGTGTGTGCATTTCATTAATCCTTAGGTGCATTTTTTAAAAAGGTTTTTTCAGCGCTCAATTTTCCAGAGAATTTTTCATGTGTGAACCGAAGCGCGTTTCTTCTTGCTGGTGCCCTCCCGTTCAGCGGCCGTGAAGTTGTGGCCAGTTTTCTCCGCCTTGTTCTTAGCTGCCTACATGCTCTGTTTGGATGCCAGGCAGAGAAAATACATACACATCACATTCTCTACCACTTCTGCATCCATGGCAAACATCAGTAACCCAGGCTTCAGCTCTGATTTCTAAGAGGATGTCAGAAGTATTCTGAGCACTGCACTCCAAGAAGACAGTACTGATTAACTGACATTAGCATATGAATTGAAACCCATTTGTTATTCTAGGGTAAACAACTGTATTTCTTTTTGGGCTGAAAGCTGCGCCCTATAGCACCACGCATTTTTCCTCTGTAGTTCTATCACAGCTGTGATAGTTGTGGCTTTTTTGGACAAGGTTTCCTACTAGACTGAAAGCTTCATCAGGACAAGCATTATATCTGGATTCTGCTCAGCATTAAATCCTTACCTCCAAACCTCTGTACCCAGTACAGAATTGATTTAAGAAATGGTTTGTTGGTTGAATAAATGACACAAGTCGGTCTTTGAAACAAATCAAAGCTCTTTTCAAACTGCAGTACAATTGTCCCAATGCTAGTGAAAGGTGTTTATTATTCTCCATTCTTATGAACTTAATTAATTCTGGCCAGTTGGCATATGGAAGTGCAAATGGACTCCTGATACCCTCTTTCATTTTTCTTCAACCAAATTTTGGCAGGCAACACTAATTATTAATGCTAGTATTGATCACTCCGGCACCACCATGTAAGTGCTTGTGAAGCAAAGACTATTTCCACATTACATTGAAGGGATTCTGTATAATTCTAGTGCACATAGTTGCTGAGATTCTTTTTGTTCTAAGAACTAAGTTGTACCTTGAGTGTGCAGGAGAAGAGTTTCAAAATCCTGCTGCTCTATCAGCATTTTCCCTGAAAAATGCATGCTTGATATAGTAGTTAAGCGTGTTTTAAATGATCTCATGTACCTGATTCTGACTAGTCCCATTTTTCTGTTCTCCCTGACCCTGTATATATGGTTTTCATCTGTCTAATGAACAGGCAGAAGAATGTGTGACACTTTTAAGTCTATTCTTCATGTCAGTTGACCAGGTAATTTTATTGAGAGACCAATTTTCTTAGGACAACTCTTGCCTTATCAACCCACAGCCTGAAAACCTTCAATAAATGCTTACTGAAGATTTGTCAACTTGACAACTTCTAATGGATAAAAAGTAAAGGACTTAGCCTAGACTCAGAGCCCAAACCAGAGAATTATTTGGAAATAATGTGATTCCCTGAGTCCCAAAATATTCCAATGGCAAAGCTTGAAGAGGACTGCTCAAAAATCTTGCTTCTGTCTTGCTCAAGAATGACTCCTTTCTTGTTCTCTCTCTAGAAATGGTGTCGTGTCTTACTCCCTGAAAAATATTTAGTATGGTCCTTGAAAGGGAAGAGGACCTTGGTATGTACCACATGGCTCTTGAATCTCTCATCCATGCCAACCTCCTGGCCACAAGGTTCCTGGCCACAGCCAGGAAAGGGTCCAGAAGACTTCTGAGCCTGTGTAGGGGCTCTGCTTAATTAACTAATCCAGATATTTAGCCAGAAAACTAGTTTATAGACCACAGTGACAGCAGATTTTCAATAGGGAAGAGCTTTTAGGCAGCAATCTAACTAAGCAATGGGGCATTTGAGTAATTTAGAGCCGCCTTACACAAGATCGACAATAAATGCCATTGTTCATATTGAAGACTGAAGCGATTCAGAGGGATTGCAGAAAGCAGAGGGTTTCCCAGCTCTCCTCATTCTCTTTTGCTCTACTGTCCAGGACATCAGTGATGATATTCTCTGCCCTTCCTTCTTCGTTATCCAAGGCCTCCACCTCTGCTTTCTCTGGAAATGTGGCAAGGCCAAGCCTGCAGCCTAAATTGCATTAGAAGGGTCTACCAGCAACCCCCTCCTGGGCCTTGGCCCAGCAGAACTGTTGACACCAATGGCAGCTGACTGTGGGAGAAAACATCAAACCCATTAAACAAGGGGCCCATTGTCCTTTTCCACCCTCCCCTGCTGAATTCTGAAGAGTAGCATCAGCAGAGAACGTGCGAGTAGGGGTCAGTGGAGAGATTTGCCACATTTAAGAGTGGCCAGGCCCTCTGACCCAATGCAGACAAGCCTCAGAGCTCTGGGCGCCGGGCTCCAGGATGGTGGGATGGGGGATACAATAGAATTTGGGTTTCTCTGCTCAGTGTGTCAGTGATTATCAGAACTGGCAGGAGGGACTTTAGTGATATCTGACCAGAGACAGTAACTCTTACCCTGCGTCTGTGCGTTCCCTCTTTTTCCCCAGGGCAGATATTCTTCTCACCCTGCTGCCTGCTGATTCCTTCTGTCTAACCCCAAGAGGAGATCTGAGTGGTCAGATACTATCCCATTGCCAGAGATCTTTTGCCCAGCCAGCTACCCCAGTGGCTATAGACCACATTGTAGATGGCCCAAGCCCTGGGCCAATCAGTGGGAGATCAGAAAGTTAAGTTCAAACTGGATAAAATGTGATCAGGAGTAAAACAATTTGGTTTTCTCTCCTTCAGAGAAGGGTTATATGTGCAGGAGAATTTTAGAGTGGTAAGCTCAGGACATTTAGATGGGCCTTTATTTTGGACTTGTTTTTTGTCAGCAAAGTAAACATGCCGTTACACTTTTAAAAACTAAAATGGAATGATAGCTGGTAAATGGTTTTGTATATATAAATGGTTTTGTATATATAAATCCCATAAGATAGCAACCTTTCCTGAGTTGGAACTGTTATACATACTTGACATGCAGGGGCACATTTGTTCTTTGCAACAACCTTATGTAGTAGGTATGTATAGTTATTCAATATTTGACTGAGATTCAGAGAGACTCAGAATCTTTGACTGTAACATATAACTAATGAGGGGAAGTCTGACTGTGACCCTAAGTGGTGTTGTTTTGGGTCTACATTAATTCACATGGTTATTAATTCAATTTGTAAAATGAAAAGGACATTGGAAAAGTTCTGAATGCCTTATTACAGGAACACCGGTAAGTAATTATACTAGTATGGTGTATGGTGGCAGCTAATAAATACTTGCTAAATGAATGAAATAAGAAAAATGAACAAAACATACAGAAGCCCTAGAATGGCAGTGCATAAGTGCTGAAGAGGTTGTTTATCTTGCTAATAATTAGGCATCTAATTAAGCAGTATTTATTAAACATTTCAATGTTAGAATTCTTTTTTTCTCTTAAAAATTGTTGAGCAAGTTTTGTTTATGTGGGTTATACACACTGATATTTAACTACACTAGAAATTAATGAGAAAGTAAGCAGTTTGATTTACTTAAATACAACCATGTCAAACTCAATAACTGATAACATAAATATTTTTAATGAAAAGCTATATTTAAAAAAATCATGAATACTAACATTTTAGATTGTTACAGATATCTGGTGTGGGTAAGTATGACTCCAGGGAATTGAACTCAAAGCATTTGCACTGATCTACTATGCTAATACATTTTAATATTTATTACTTATTAATTTATTTTGAGATGGAGTCTTGCTAAGTGCCTAGGTTGTATAGGTTGGAATCAAATTTGTGGTTCTCCTGCCGGTCTCCCAATGTGCCGGGATTACAAGCATGCCCCAGCATGCCTGGCTAGATTATTACAAATATTGTTAATATGCTGCTTAATAGAAGACAACTAGAATCTTAAAACTGCTTTTGCATTCAATCTTTTGTGATACATTGCTTTGATTGAAGTATATAAAGAAAAGATGATTTCACAGTAGTAATGTGGAATCTGAAACTACATGTAACATTTAAATCCATTGTATTTGTCTTGGACTGTAATGGATCTTTTGCTCATAAATGATTTAAAATATACCATCATATGTTGGTCTTTTGGAAAACAGTGATTTGCTCAGTAATGCAGATTTTCCAAGGATTCACACATTTCATTATAAATATTGAAATGTCACATTTCTTAATACCAAAATCTAATCAGAATATTCAACTAGTATTGAGAAGTTAAGATAATGGTGGTAGACACCTGATTTTAGAAATTCTACTTTTTGAATGGAACTTCAGCTTTTATCATTGGCAGCAAATATTGTTAGTTATTACTTCATAATGATAAGCTCACCTCTTTCATTTTAGAGAAAGCATGCTAGAAATCCAAATCAGAATAACCATAGCTTGTTGGTCATTTATTCCTTCACCTAAAACTGTTGTTCCACAAATAAGTGTTTCATCTCTTGATATTCAATCTTATAAGTGCTTTCCCACAAGAATCATATCATATTGTGATATGTAGTTTCTCTTTATGTATGCTTTCTACCTTTTTATATGCAATATTAATATCAATATTAAATGTTATGTGCTTGAGTAGGAATCTATTTAAATTAATATCTTTGCTGCTTTGTTTAGGCTATTCATGAGTGAAAATGGCTATTTAAAAACTGTCGGTATGTTTTGTTGACAAATATGAGTGGTATTCTAGTTTGAATCACTGTTTTCATTCTTTAGGTGACAGCAGTTTTATCTATTATTCCTTTTGCAGTATTAGTGTAAATGTCAATCCAGTGAAAAAGGGTAAATAATGTCTTAGTATTATTCTAAATATGGGTTTAAATTTGCTAACTCCCTGAAAGGATCCTGGGACTCAGAGACCCACAGATCATACTTGGAGAACTTCTGGTTTGAGGTTATTATTAAAAACCTCTGGCATCATCATTTTCTAAGTATTTTGAGGCTATTCAGTTTATGTTAATGGTCAGATTACCATATCTCTTGTCAGATGTTTATCTCTTCAATTATGCTATAATGGTAGAGAACTATCAATGGCATATCCACAGCTGAATCCCACTGACCAACCTGGTACCCAGCATTTAACACTCTTTGTTAGGTGATGATACTGAAAAAAAAAAAAAAAGATTGTTGTCTGAGTCTCTTCCTAAACAGGAGAAAGCACCACAGCTGTGCACATGAGCTTGGTGTAATTGTTTAAGGAATGATGGGTGGGGGAACAGAGATGAAAGATGATAGTTAGAAGCCAGAGCCCAAAAGTGAAACTCACACAAGAAAGTAGATAATGCACTTATTTGTTATGTGACATTTAAACCTTTTAGATGGTAAGCTTCAGTTCCCCTAGGGATCTGCTGTGTAGGTGCTTAGAGACTCACTACATATGAGGAGCTTGGGTCCCGTCTTTTTACACTGCCACCTGTCAAGAATCTGGGTGCATAGCCTGAGCAACAAAGACAAGACAAGGGGAATCACAATCCCTGACTTGAAATTATACTATAAAGCTACTGTGATAAAAACAGTATGGTACTGGCAACAAAACAGACCTGAAGATCAATGGAACAGATTAAAAGATGCAGAAACAACTCCAGATATGTTAAGGTACCTTATCTTTGACAAAGGTGTCAAACACATTCACTGGAAGAAAGAAAGCCTCTTTAATAAATGATGTTGGAAAAACTGGCTCTCCACATTCTGAAGATTAAAACTAGACCCATATCTCTCACCATGTACTAAGCTAAAATCAGAATGGATCAAAGATCTTAATATTAAAACAGAAACATTAAATCTGCTAGAAGATAGAGTAGGTAAAACTCTTGAAATCGGTGTAGGCAAAGACTTTATGAACAAAACTGCAATTGCACTGAAACTATCACAAAGAATCAATAACTAGGATCTCACCCTACTGAAAAGCTTTTGCACAGCAAGAGAAACCACCAACAGAGTGAAGAGACAATCCACAATGTGGGAGAAGATGTTTGCCAGTTGTACCTCAGACAAAAGATTACTATCAAGATCATATAAAAAACTCAAAAAAAATCAGTCCTCCAAAATTTAAAGACTCAATCCAAGAATGGATATCTGAGATAAATATACACTTCTCAGATGAAGAAATACAAACAGCAAATAACTATGTGAAAAAATGTTCAGCATCAATGGTCATTTGAGAGAAGCAAATTAAAACAGATTCCCCCTGACCCCAGAAAGAACAGCTACCATCAAGAAATCAGGCAATAACAAATGCTGGAGAGGCTGTCGGGGAAAAAAGGAACCATTCTCCACTGTTGGTGGGAGTGCAGTCTTGTGCAGCCACTGTGGAAATCAGTATGGAGATTCCTCAAAAAACTAGGATTAGAGGTTCCATTTAACCCAGTTATTCCCTTTCTGGGTATTTTCCCAAAAGAATTAAAAATATCATATCCCAGTGATATATGTGCACCCATGTTTATAGCAACACAAGTTGTAATTGCCAGATTCTGGAAACAACCTAAATGCCCATTGACTGAGGAATGGATAAGAAAGATGTATTTTTATACAATGGAGTACTACTCAGCCAGAAAGAAGGGTAAACTGGAGACTTTTATAGGTAAATGTATGCAACTTGAGAGCATATTCATTAGTGAGATAAATAAGACACACATGTGTATACACTGTATTGTTTCATTAGTGAGAAGCTGAAAGAAAAACATACATATATGTGTGTGTGTATGTATATAGTTACTATAGTTATACTATTGATTTTTCTGAGTTCACTGAAGAGAAAAATTCATGCTGGTATTGTTTAGACAATAAATGCTGATGTCTTGTGTTCTAGGTGAATGATTTGGGGATGACAATTCACAGTGTATGTACCATTGTTGCCCCCTGATTGACCTGTTTTGAAATTTTGTTTTTTCTTTTCTTTCTTTTTATCCTAAAAGGAATTTGGAAAAAAAAGAATCTGGGTGCTTTCAAAATAAAAGGCTCTATCAAGAAATGAGCAAGTGAAAAGAACAGACACTTCTTAGAAAATAACAATCATCTAGCAATCACCAACGATTCAAAGAATAACAATTCTCGCAAGGCTGTGGTGAAAAATGAGGCCTCCTGCATTGCTGGTGGGAATGTAAACTAGTACAACCACTATGGAAATCAGTATGGAGGTTTCTCAAAGAACTAAAACTAGAAATTCTATTTGACCCAGCGAGCTCTTCCCCTTCTAGGCACCTTCTCCAAAGAGCTAAAGACGTCGTATTACAGTAATACAAGCATGCCATGTTAGCAGCAGCACAATTCATAGTAGCAAAATTCTAGAAGCAGCCTCTATGCCTGTTAACAGGTGAACAGATGATGTGTTACCTGTAGATACTGGAATACTACTTGGTTATAAAGAAGGATAATGAGAGACATTTGTAGGAAACTGGGTGCACCTGGAAAATACAATGTTATGTGAAATAAATCAGATATATAAGCTTAAATACCATATGGCATTTCTCATTTGACCTAAGCAACAATACAAAGAACAAAATAAAGAATGGGTAGGAGAAAACCAGGGGCTAGAGCTCTTGTACATGGAAGGGGTCTGGAAAACAAGGGTGAAGGGAGCAGCGAGGGGAAAGTCAAGCAAAATTTAAGATATGCCAATACAGGAACCAAACACCCACAGTGAATGTAAATATTCTATGTCACAAACATGAGTCACAATACTAATAGCAGCAAGAGTGAAGACAGAAAAGGGTGAATGGAAAGAGGTTTCAAAAGGAAACAAATGATGAATGTAAGCTTCATGTACTACAAACATGTACTAATTAAATATAAAAAGATTAAAAAGCAATTGTATGAAAAAATAAACTAAATTTAAAAGAAAAAAAGGTCTGGGTGCTAGAAGAAGGTCCTACAGCTTACTCACTTCGCTTTTAAATCACAACCAGAATCCTCTGTGAACTCCATCTGATCTGCCTATGCCGTCTTACACATTGAGAAATCAGGTGAAAGTAGGACAGGCAGGATCCCAGCTTCCAGGGGAAATGTAAGTCAGCCCCTTACCATCCGTTATCTGCAGTGCTGGGACATGGGCAAGGTAACTGTTTGCAATACATTGCTTTTGTGTGGACCAATTCTGTCGTTAGAGAGAAAATTGAATTAGTGCCTTTTGTAGTTACTGAATGTTTCTCCACTTCATTCACAGTTCATATCTGGAGGGCTTTATATGACCTGGTGAGCCAATAGTTTGGTCCAAATAGTGACATCGTTGTTATGCAGAATTGGGCTCATGTATGCACAGCTGCTGATCTTTCAGGGAGGACATAGTACAATGACTTGTTTTCTTTTGAAAGAAAGGACAAAACAGTAAGTTGAATTTGAGCAATTTGGGAGCCGCACCATCAAATCTGTCATTTTTCCCAAGTGTTGCAAATGCCAGCTGATTCTGCAATATCCAGGCCTGAACTTTGCGCTCTGTGACCTCTGCTAGTTACTTCAGACCATTCACATTACTTTGGCTGTTGGTTTGAAAGCAACTGTTTTCTAAAGCGGCATTAAAAGCAATGGAAGTTGATCCTGCCTAGTAAGTTTAGAAGACGGTTAAAACGGATAGGAAATCCACGTATGGCTCCGTGTGCATACTTCCAAGGTAACAATAATGCAGCATAGCCCTCTTTCAGAGAGGCTGAGGAGCCTCTGCAAAAGAACCTGGACTTGGGGGCAGCTAGATTCTCCCCTGGCTTTGGTTCTGCCCTTACCTCACTGCATGACCTTGGGAAAATGACCTTCTTTGGTCATTCATTTCCGTAGAGTGCTTTAGAAAGCGGTGGTGAAATTCACAAGAGAAAGTAAAAAATGTTTTAGAAAATTAGAAGTTTCACCTGGATGGGGGGCACACACCTGTAATTCCAGCATTTTGGGATGCAGAGGCAGGAGAATTGCAGGTGTGAGCCTAGCCTGGATGACTTAACAACTTCGTGAGACTGCCCAACTCCGGCTTAGAACTGCTCCACCTCTCAGGGCCTGGAGTCGTGCTAAGTTGGAGTTAGACGGACACATTTTCTTAGCTCTTATATCCTCTACCAATCCTCCTTTCTTGTTTCTTCCCCTTAGCCTCTCTCCCTTTTTGAGCATTTTTTTTTTGGCCTTATTGCAGAAATACTTAATCTTTACAGAGATATTTAGAAAGTGCATAAAATATTAAAGAAGCAGAGAAAATATATAATTCTATCCCCTTGAAGCAACCTCTGCTCACACTTTGACCTACTTCCTTTCTAGTGTTGTTGTTGTTACTATTTTTAACTCTGCATCAAAGAGCTTACTGCTTATGAAATTTTGGTATCCTGCCACTTTCACATCTGTTTGCAGCATTGTAGACCCTTGATGATCTCTGGGGATAGACTTCAGGGCCTTCCTGAATCCTCATATTTGCTAACACTTGTTTAGAGTTCAGTTCTCCTACTGAAACTTCTCTTCCTCATATTACTTTCCTGCCTTTTCTTCAGCAGTTGATTCTCTGTTCAGGGTTCCTTCCCACTACTGTCTATGAATTAGGACCTGTGCTATAATAATAGCCCTGCACCGTGGCCCATTGACTGCTCTCTGTCACTAACTACGGAACTGGACCCTGTATCCCAGGCCCATACTATTTGAAATTTAAATTCACATGAAAGATAAAGAACCTCTTGGACTGTCAGGGTCACTAGTGAATGGGTTAAACCTCAGCTGAACAGCAATAATGGGAGGGGATGTCGCAGTTGAAAGCCATGTGTACGGCCACAGGTTCCTGACCCCTACAGCACTAGGAAGGGGAACAGTATAAGATGATCTCAACCAAGCTTCTGGACAGTCCAGGTGAAGTCTGGAGAACCGCAGCCTTTCAGAATCACCTCATTTGGTAGCATTACCATCTACCACAAAAGCCTTTCCTTTCTAGCTTGCCTGATGGCACATACCTGTGACCCTATCACTAGGGAACTTGAGGCAGGAGGACCCAGAGTTGAAGATGGCCTAGACTACTTAGTGAGTCCACCCTCTTCACACTCAAAACCTTTATTTTCCAACAGGTTGAAAGAGATTTAGGTGGGGGTATCAGCAATTCAACTCAGTAGCCACCCACCAGCATCTCTTGTCAGGGCCTCGTCCAGGTCCCCTATCAAATGGCCACTGGAGAAATGCAAATGTTGGACTCTCTCCTCCTCTCTTGAGCTTATCTTTGGCAGAATCAATATTCGCTCCTTCAAATCACTGGAGCCCATGACTGCAGGCTGTGGCCTCCTTTTCTGTACACTGAAACCATTATCCTGCCAGGCAATCCCTATTTTTCTGCTTTTGTGACTCAGGGGAGCTGATAGCATCCTCCATGGAGTAGCGCCTATTGTCCCAGGACTTTTGGAACCCATATTAAGTAACTTCCAGGTGGCCCTTTAGTGGTAGCTTTCACATTGCAAGCCAGAGAATGATTTTTTAAAAAATGGCTTCAGGGAAGAAGAACAAAGTCAGCAAAGTCAGAGTATCAGTGGGGCTGATTTGGGCTTGGGTTTCAATTGACCCAGTACCGCAGAGAGAGTGGCAGCCCTCCCCGGCTCTTCCTGTGATGATGTGCCCACTAGTTAAAGGGGTGGAGAGACTCCCATAGTTCAGTAAAGAGATTCCAGGGGAGGCCTGGCTTGGCATGACCCTTCCACAACCAAGTGCCAGTTACTCCCTTGCTCAAATGTCTTCAATGGCTGTCTTTTTTTTCCCAAAGATGACATTTTTAGATACGAATACTTAGGACTTCCAATGATCTCCCATAACTCCTGCTTCCGGTTTTATTCTCTTCATTTCCTCCAACCATTCCCTGAGAGCGTCTGTGCACCTCCACTTCATTCCGTTCCTTATTGTTCTACTTCTTGTCTGGGTTCTGAAAGTATTTCTGTTTGCAGTTCCTGTTTTAAATAAAATAAGGGGGCTATACAAATGCTAAACTGATAACTAAAATATACTCGTACACAGTCTTCTAAAATGCTATGAAAACAAATCAAAATGCTGCGCAGAGAATGGCAGTGCTGAGTGGGGCGCCCGGGCTGGATGCCCTGACAGCATGCACCGTGAAAGGCCGTGAGAGATGAGCTGAGGGTGTGAGAAGCAGAGATGAATCTGGGCAAGGTCCACATTGTCATTTTGAATTTAGGCATGTGGTGTTGTCATTTACTGATGAAGGACAAATTATGAGGAGAATAAGCTGGGGTTGGGAGGACCCATAATCCATAGCGTGGTTGTAAGGTTTGATGTTCTTATTAGGCGCCTTCTAAGAGTTGAATTGTACCTCCCAGAGAGATCTGTGCTAATCCCTGTTACTTCAGAATAGGATCACATTTGGAAATAGAGTCCTTGAAGATGTAATAGCTACGTTGAGGTCTCACCTAATTTTGAAGTTGTTATGTTTTCCCAGCCACCCCCATCTTCATAAACCTTTGAACCCAAAGGCTATAGTACTTGGCATTTCAGAGCCCAGCATCAGTTGTGGGTGTCATCTGGCCTCTACCCAACACACACTGTGATGTGGTTGGTCTGGTTTCTCTCTCTCTTTCTCTATCTCTTTCTGAGTAACTTATTTATTTATTTTAAAGAGAATAAAACCAAACCAAACCAAACAGAATAAGGCTAAACAATGAAGGTGATACAGGACTTCAAAATGAGATAATAGGAAATCAGCAACGACTACCATAATGTCTCTTGTTTTCTTCAAAATAGCTGTCCATATCATCAGACACAATAAAATTAAACAAATAAAACAACAAAACCAATCAAAACAAAAGAATGAAAGTGTTACAGGACTTCAAAACCAGAAAATAGGAAATCAACAATGGCTACCCTCTAATACATTCTATTGTCTTCAAAATAGCCGTCCATACCATCTGACACAGTAAAATCAAAGAGAACAAGACAGAATAAAACCAAACCTAACAAAATTATGAAAACAATACAAGAATTCAAAACAAGATAGTAAGAAATTAACAATGGTTACCAGCTTCCCTTTTTAGATGTTTCCTCCCCAATCACTTTCACAATATCTATTTTACATTTTGGATCTCACTAACTCCTTCAGTTTTTTATGCTAGGAGATAACACAATGTTCACCAATATGAGTCTGAACCATTTCACCCATGAGCAGGACCTCAATTCGCATCCATTTACCTCCAAGAGCCTTGAGATTGTCCTTCTTTGTAGCTGAGTAGCTTTCCATTGTATGAAAATACCATATCTTTCATATCCATTCTGCAGTTGATGGGAAGTGACCCTGCTTTTTTCTAGTTTCCTGTCACATGGAACAATTGTTTTCTCTCCTTTGACTTTCAGTCTATGAATTTCCTTTTGAGTTAAATGTGTTTCTTGTATACAGCATATTGACAGATCTTGCTTTCTTGATCCACTCTCCCTGTTTCTTTTTATTGGGGAATTGAGGCCATCTCCATTAGTGGTTACAACCAGCATGCATTGGTTCATCTCTGCCGTGCTATCTTCCTGCTGCTGGCCCCCTACTTTTCCCCTTCATTCAAATGCCTGCCCTGTTTGGTGATCCCCCTATCCTGCTGTTCCTGGAACCATGGTCATCTTTATCTTTCTCTAGAATATGCTTTAGCACTCTCTGTAGGGTTGGTTTGGTTGCTATGAATTCCTTCAGTTGCTCTTTATCATGGAAATATCTTATTTTTCCATCAGTCTGGGTTGGAAGTTGTTTTCTTTCAGGGTTTGAAACACTTCACTTCAAGCTCTTCTTCACTTGATAGTTTGTGTTGAGAAGTCTGCCATGATTCTGATGTTTTCCTTTATAGGTAAACTGTTTCTTTTTTTAATATTCTCCTCTTGTGCTGGATTTCTTGGATCTTGATTATTATATGTCTGATTATATGTCTGAGTGTCTATTTATTTTGGTTATGGCTAGTTGAAGTTCTATATGCTCACTTATCTGTATGCCAGTTTCTTTTCCCATGTTTGGGAAGTTTTCAGCTACTACTTCTGTAAATAGTCTTTTCATGTCATTTGTGTTGGCCCCTGCTTTTTTGCTGATATCTATCACTTTTAAATTACTTTTATTTGTGTTGTCTTGCAACTATTGAATTGTTATTTCTTGGTTTCTTCTATTTTTTAAAGAGATCTTTTCTTTCATAATTGCTAGCTGCAACCCTGTCTTCAAGGTCTAAAATTCTATCTTCAGTCTCTTTCAAGTGGTTTTGCCAGCTTTCGATGGAATTTTTAACTTCCTGGATATCTCTTTGAATCTGTTTCATGCATTGTAATTCCTTCCTATATTGTTCATTCAGGGTATTCTTCCATTATATTTGTAATTTCTTCTTCTACCTGAGATATTATTTCTGATATGATTACATTTACAGTCTCATAATGTTGTTTCCTTATTTCAGTTGCTATTCTTTCAGAGATTTAAGGCATGTGACTTCCGTTTTTTTCCATGACTGTATCTCCCAGACTTGCTCTGTGTAGGCAGGAAATTTGAGATTGTCTTTTGCTTGTTTGTCTTGACATTTTCCTGGGTTCCTCTCAACAAGCCAGTTGTGGGGTCCCAGGCGCTTCCCACATTGGCTGCCCCTCTGCAGTGCAGGGGGGTGGGCTGGGCACCTGGTTTCTCCAAGTCCAGGTTCCCAGGGAGGCAGTGGGGTTGATGTGGTCTTCTCCACACCTGTACAGCTACACTGAGGCTTCTCCAATGGCCGTGGGAGTGTGGTGGTGGGGGGTCTGCTTCTTCTGTCAGCCTGTGTGGCTACACCAGGACTCCCCTGATGGTGGCAAGTGCACAGAGGTGTGTTTATCTGATTTTCCCGGCTCACGCTGGCTGTCTGAAGAAAGCAAGCATCTCCAATACAGCCTTCAGGCGCATGGGGTGCATCTGGCTCTTTTCCCTGCCCGTGCTGGTTGCCTGAGGGAAGCAAGCCTCTGGGTGGTGGAGCGTGTGCAGAGGCGGGCCTGGTTGTTTTTCCCTGTCCATGCTAGCTAGCCGCAGAAGGCAAGTCTTCCGATGGCAGCAGACATGCAGAGACCTTTCTCTCTCTTTTATTCTCTCTCTCTCTTATTGTCTCTCTCTCTCATTCTCTCACTCTCTCTCCTTGTTGGAGTCCAAAGTTCTATCCCAGAGTCATCCCTTTGCAGTAACTTTAGACAGATATTAGGGTCCGTGAAGCAGGTGCTGTCTTCATGCCAGGACTAAGGCAGACACGGTTGATCCAGGCCTGGAAAGTCTTGAGCTGAGCCCTAGCTCTGTCCACAGGTCGCAGGCATCATGCCTTGGGTTCCAGTTCCCTCATCTGTGTGAGTGAGGAGGGTGCTGGGAGACCTTGGCACTGCCTTCCTTTTCCTGTCTGTTCTGTCTTGCTCCCTGCAGGGGAAGTGCTCTGGCACCTTCTTCTCCTGTTGTCCTCCAGCTTCTGGGACTTTCTGTGCATGACTGAAGAGGCATGTCAAGGGCAGGCTCTGGAAAGGAGAAACTGTTACAGGGAAAGCAACATGCCACCTGAGTGGGCCTGAAAGTGTCTGAGGACAGAAGAGTGGCATGGGGTGGTGGGGGAACAAGGTTACAGGGTCCCTAAAAGCCACACTATCCTCCTTCTAGTTATTTATTTATTTATTTATGTAGGTACTGGGGATTGAACTCATGACCTTGCGTTTACCAGGCACGTGCTTATGCTGTTGACCTAATTCTGCAGCCCCCCTTCTTCTGTTTATTATTTAAAACATAAACACTAAGTGACAAAATAGATATCAGGAATCCAACCCTGTTCTGAATTTTTGTTACACTTTTGGAAGTATAAAATAGCATTTTCTTCTAAAACTCTCTTGCTTTGGGGGACAGGGCTTGGTGGGGGTTACCCGAGCTTGGCTGGGATTGTTCTCCCAGCTCTGCTTCCCTCACTAGTTGAGGAGGGAAATTTTTCCTTAGTCATAGGAGCCGCCGTTCTCTCCTGGTCACTACCTCCGTGTCTGACGCAGAGGTTAGTCACTTCTCTCTGATTTGCAGATGTTTCACTTACCAGAGGGAAGTTTGGAATAAAGGGTTTCTTACGGCTGTTTGTAGAGCTGACAGTACTTTGTGAATTGGGTTGATGCTTGGTGCCTTTATTATTAGTATTGTTATTATTATTATTATTTTTGAGGGTTCTTTTGTTTTACTTTGTTTTGGTTTGCTCTGTTCGAGCCAGGATCTTGCTATATACTTCAGCCTGGCCTTGAACTCACTATACAGCCCAGGCTGGCCTCAAACTCATGGTGATCCTCTTGCCTCAGCTTCCTAAGCGCTGAGTTTATACCTATGCCCCACCACTGCCAGGTTGGTTTGTTTTTAAAGGTCCATTTATCTAGCAGTCTGTGCTATTTCTTACTGAAGAGACCATCAAATGCAATCTAAAAAGCCTGGTGTTTCTCCTGGGAAACAGAGGCCATCTGCATGTCCGTCCAATCTGCCCGGGTTTGGAGGACTGAGGGCTGGAAGTGTGGCCTGGAGCTGTGAACTGTAATACACTTGCATGTTTGTTTCCTGCAGACAGATACACTTTCAAGGGAAAATGTGTGAGAACATACAGGACATTCCATTCTGCTGTCCTCTGGCTCCTGGTAACAGCGAAAGCTTTGTTCTTCAAGCTGGTCGTTGCTTCCTTCCGCCCTCCGAAAAACTTCCCCTCTGATTAACCAGAGTGGTGGTCAGCACAGGTTGAGTCCCCTCGGCTAGTGCTTTTCCTCTCTCAAGGCCAAATTTAGAGAAAGTGCTGTGTTCATGTCAAGAGGAAAAAAACGAAAAACAAAAAACCCTCTTTTCAGGGAAGGGTTGGAGGCCAGGGAAGGTTCATGAGAGTGGCCTTTCCCCAACCTCTGAGCCAGCTTCCTGGGTTAGAAGAAAGCGTGAGAAATGGGATGGGAGGTGGAGGGCATTTTATCATCAGATTTGTGCAAGCAGCGGAGAGGTAGAGGTATGACGTAGGTGCTGCTTGGATTACAAGGGGGGGATCAAGGCTAAATTAGCATTTTAATTCTTCCGTTAAAAGTCACTCCAGGTGTTGTGAGTTGTAGGTGTTGTCTGAGGCAGTCAGGAAGCGCCATCTCAGGCAGTCTAGTGGGATGGGCTCTTTTATGTTTCTCATTTTTCAGATGAAAAGACTAAGACTTAGTCTTAGTCTTAACATTTTAGGCTGCTGAGTGGCAGTGGGTCGGGGGGCATCGTAGGCTCTGACACGTCCAGTTTTTAAAGCCTCTACTTTTACGCTTGTTGCATCTTGTTTAGCAGAAAGATGGATTACGTGGATTGTATATGTCGGGGTTACTTTTCTCTCATTGCTGGGACAAAACACTAACACCCAAAACGAAGGAAGGAAAGGTTTATTTAGCTCACCGTTTGTAGAGGTTTCAGTCCATGATCAGCTGGCTCCAAGGCAGGGTGGCGTGGCACAGGGGCAACACTTCAAGGCAGCAGCCAGAGCAAAAGGAAGAAAACCAAGCTTCTCCTAGCTTATATTGTACACAAGCCACCCCCAACTCCAGGGCACTCCCAAAATCTCCGTACCCTCTTTTGCACAGGATGAGGATATTTATAAAGTAAGAAGCTGGGCTCCCCCCTGGGTCTCTCAGTTAAATTTCTAAACTGTTCAAGTTGACACAATGTGTCAACCACAACAGTATAATTGGAGTGGACCTTTTAAAATTGAATTATTTTTATTAATGAGGAAACTGAGACTCAGTTGGAGTTCATAAATGTTAAGAGGATGCCTGTGTTTGTATCCTGACTGCATCCCCTGTTAGCTCTGTTACTTTGGGCAAGCTACTTAATTTCTCTCTGCCTCTATTTCCTCATCTGTAAAATAGCATGATAACAATATCTACTCATAGCATTATTGTGAAACTTAAGTAAAATAATGCTTATAAAGTACTTAACACAATGAACATTAGCTATTTTGGCTGTTTTTGTTTATAATAGTGAAAACTTGGAAATAAATTCCCATAATGTTGATTAAGTAAATTATATATACAAACACATACATTTATCCTGAAGTGTATATATAACTATGTAATTGAAATATATATAAAATTTATAACTTATTGCATATATAATATTATTCACTAAATACAGCAAATTACTAAAATCATAATTAAAATAAAAGTATATAAGAAAATGCCCTGATTTCATATTTAATGAAGGAATAGGTTATACAACATTGTATATAGTATGATCCAAAATTTAAATTAGACACACATGCACATCCACACATCTGTCTATTTATCATCTATCCCAAAATGCTAGTAAGTATTGAGTTATTATCTCCTGGAGAAGAAATTATGGGTGATTTTTACCTGTGGTTATATTTTCCAAGATTTTTCCAAGTTTATGCAATAAAACGAGTGGCTTTCAACATGTGAGCAGTGCTCCTTCTGCGTTTGCTTCCACACACCATGGGAGTGACTGGCCCGTCCCTATCTACCTGAAACATCACAATCTTGCTAAGGACTCTCCCCTAGAGTAACTGAGAGCCGTGCTGGGCCCAATGCAGGTCCTGCCAAAATGAATCTAATCTGACCTTCTCTTGCAAATGGCCAGAAATTTCTCGTCAAGAGAGAGTAAGTAGGAGGAGAAGGACACTAAAATTCATTACCATAGTTTAGGACAGTGCTATTTCACCCTTTTTACCCTATGCCTTGTACCTTTCTAATCCTTAATTTCTGTGAGGTAACAGGTATCATCTCTATTTTTCATAAGAAGAAATGGAGACTCAGGGAAGTCATTGAACTTCTCAAAGCCACACAGCCAAAGAGCAGGGCTGATATTTGCTCTCAAAGCTGTGCAGCTGTAAACTGAGAGTTTCTCTACCCACACTGTGGCTCTCATAATTATGATCTGCTGAGAGGTGAGTCAGAGGAGTTTGTAATACACAATCATCCAAGTGCTCATACCTAGAAATAGTTAGCTCTTAAGTTAGGAGAGATTGCAGCTGGTCACCAGTTTATCTACTCTCCTGGGTAGAAATGAAAGATGGATATGGGGTAAGTGAGACATACAGAGAGCATGAAATCATAGAGGGCGTGGTTCTGTAGAAATGATCTAGAAAGTGTCACTAATATAGCATTTATGGATTGTTGCCATATTTTACTTTCTTATACATTTTTAAAAAATGTATTCTCATGAGAAAGTCATTTGTGACTTAGTTGTGGCAGAATATAGGTTGAGAGGCTTTCAGGCACTGGTCCAAGATTGCTTTGATTATGAATGTCAGCTGTAGAATCGGAGTGCAGACAACTGGACAATTTCTCGTCAAGAACTATAACACTGCCACTTTTGAAATTTGGACTTTCGAGTGTTGACTTGAGGGAGGCTTTTCCTGGAAAGAATTTGACCTCTAAGACTTTAACTAAGACCAAGGATGTAAGTTGACCTGCCTTACCAGTCTGCACCTCAGTGCATCTTTTCCTTCCTTCCTTGACCCATGGAGGAAGGGGCGGTTGAAGAGGTGCCCATCAGCCTGCCTCACACGATCTGTGAGCATCTGCTCTGCACTTCAGGTGTGAGGCTGACACACTTCAAGACTCTGACCAAAGCTATGAATCCTTATAGCGTACAAATGCACAAACCTCAAGAATCATGAAACACACTTCGAGGGGATTGTTGGGCCTGCCGAGGTCTGTCCACTGAGGTCAGGGCCCCAGGAGAAGGGCCCGCTGCCTAGGCACTAGACCTTGAACCAGACACAGTTCCTGTTGTCCAATTCAACAGGGTACTAGCTGCGCAACCCCGAATTTTCACAACCCATTACCTTTCACAATTGATCAAGACGCCGGTGAAGCGCAGTGTGCCTCTAACACTTCCCACACACTGCGAGACAGCCCGCCCACCACCCGGCTTTTATGAGAAAGGCTTTTTGCCAGGTGCCGCGCTCTGGGAGACACCAGGACATATCCTATCCAGGGTTTTCCCTCAGGGTATTTTTTTGTCCACTAGGAATGGACAGTGATACATAAATCTACCAATTTCAAGGCTGTGTGGGAGACGCCTAATGAGAAGCACAGGTGTTTGGAGCAGGGAGGGCACAGAGTGGGCACAGATGGAACTCAGGATAGAGGAGGCAGAGTGGGGCCTGACTGCCCACTGTTGGTTCCTGTGATAGAGACTCCAGTGGGAAGCAGGACTCTGGGAAGAAGAAGTGCTCAGATAATGCGGAAATTATAGTTCACCTCTAGGGCCCAACAACCTCCATTACCAGGAAGAACTAGAGCATGGGGGACAAGCACGTAGTCAGAGGAAGGAAAGTAGAAACTAGTGCTCTCTCAGTCCTTCTCTGGGTATCCGCAGGCCAGTTTCTTAAATTCTCTGAGCCCCATTTCCTCATGGAGTGTTTGGAAAGTCAGAAATAAGATGTAATACAATGTGCACTTGAGTGTTTAATAGGTGAAAGCTCGTTAGTTATCACACTTAGGGAAAAAATAATCAGAGAGCCAGGCAATGCTAGCTACTGCGACTCCGAGTGTGTCTGGCCAGCACTTTCAGGCAGTGAACCACTCCTTCAAATCTGTCTCTCTAAGTGGCTTTGGGGAGGAGGAAACAGCAGTGTAGCTGAGAACCTGAACTTGAGCCGAAGTCCCTTCCCTCAGCAGCTGGTGTGTGCCCTTGCATGTCCTTGGGACTTCAGTCAGGTTCAGCTAGAAAATGTGGATGTGACAGCTATCCCACAGACCGGCTAGGGAGATCAAGTGTTCAGTGAGGGGCTGTGTAGCAAAGAATAAAATTGTTGTTCATGAGCCGTGACACCTGCTGACATCACCATGCTCTGACCAAGCTCAGGTGAGACTGCGTAGACCAAATCTGGGCAGCCTGGGCGGTCATCTCTGAGGACAGAGAAAGCACAGGAGAGCAGATAGGATGGGGACTAACAATTACGCATTGTCTCTTGCCCTGCACTCATTGGAATAGAACCTGGAGGGTGTGGAGGGCAGATAATGAGTGTGTACCGAGAGCCTGCCCATTTCACGTGCAGCCAGCCAGCCCGAGAGGCCTGTCTGCGTATTCCAGTTCAGAGGCCACCAACGTGAAGCCCAGCAGGTCCTCCCCAGAGCTTCATAATCAGGACTGTGCGGGATGTGGCATCAGGAAGCTTCACGTAGGTGAAGGAGAAGACGGGAGCCAAGCGGAGGAAGAGAGAAAATGCAACCCTGAACTGCTCCAGCATCCTCTTTACAAAAGCTTAGTGTGTCATCAAGCATTCACCCTTCAAGGAGAGTAAAACGTGGATGGAAATGATCTAGATGAAATTTTCTTTTTGGGGGGGGGTCAAGGATATAGCTCAGTGGCACAGCACCTGCCTAGCAAGCATGAGGTCGTGAGTGATTCCTGGTACTACAAAATTAAAAAGTAAATAAATAAATAAAGTTTCCTTTTTTTAAAATGAAGTAATTGAAACTTAGAGAGGAGGGGTGTGACTCAAACTCATGGATCCAAAATGGAAGGAGCTAGATTAGGATTTAGTGTATTAGGCTCTTACTCTCTCCGTGTGTTCCACTACCTCACTGTCCCAAGCTTCTGGAGTGCCCGTATATCTGATTAGAAAAACGAAATTTGAAGGAAAAAACTGCTTTTGGTTTCATTACTCCAGCAAGAGGCTTGAGGGTCACTGGAGACACATTAGACTTTTAAGTTCCTCTTCAGCGATCATCAATAACATTTTATGGGCTGCTTTAATGAGCAGGACTTACCTTCTGGGTAATGGAGAAGCATGGTCAGGTAGATTATGCAAAAGGTGATGTTTACATGGGCAAAGAATGTTGTGCTGCACCTGAACTTTGTCACTTGAATGTTATTAGTTCTGAGAGGTGCTGCCTGGTCTCAGAGCCAAGTTAAACTTAGAAGGGCAGCTGGGTCCTGGTGGGTCAGAGGTGACCTGTAACAGCCTATTTCACTCTGCTGTGGAGAGCAATCTACTGATTACCCACTCAGTACACATTCAGAGTGTCAGTGCTTACTCCGTGCTGGGCTCATCCCAGTGGAGAAAGAAGGCCCATAACAAAAACCCAAAATATATAGTGGTGATATGAACTACACAGAAAAACAAAGTAGTAGGGAACAGGAAGTTCCAGCGATGGAGATTGGGATGAGGTTAGATCTCATTGAGAAGAGGATATAGACACACACCTAACATGAGCTGTATCCTCCTAAATTTTTAAGAGTGCAACACAGTGTTGCTAACTATAGGCATAACGTGACATAGCAAATCTCTAGAACGTACACTTTTGGAATAGCTAAAGCTTTTGCCTAATTAACAGCAACTCCCTATTACTCCTCTCAGTCCCTAGCAATCACCATTCTCCCACATTTCCATGAATTTGGCAATTTTAGGTACGTTGTATGAGTGGAATCTTGCAGTAATCTTTATCTTAATCTTAATCTTTTGTGACCAGCTTTTTGTTTAGTTCCATGTCCTCCAGACTCATCCATGTTATTGCTTATGTCAGGATTTTGTCTTTTGAAAAACTAGATAATATTGCATTTTATGTATGCACCATGTTTTCTTTATCTACTTGTCTGTGTGCACTTAGGTTATTTCCCTGCCTTGGGTGTTATAAATAATGCTGCAGTGACTATGGAAGTGCAGCTGTCTCTTCGAGATCCTAGTTTCAATTCTTTCAGGTATATACCTAGAAGGGAGGTGTCTGAGTCATATGGTCTCGTCATAGTTTTGGAGGAGTCTCTGTAGTGTTACCCATGGCAAATGAACCAGTTACCTGTCCAACTACAGCACACAAGGGTTCCAGTGTCTCTGCAACCTTCTCAATACTTCTGTGTTTCGATCATAGCCATCCCAACAAGTTTGAGGTGGGATGTCATTGTAATTTGTGCATCATCTTAGGAGAAACGTCTGTTCAAATCCTTTGCCCAATCTTAATTAAGTTATTTGCATTTATTGATTTATTTTTTAGTATTGAGTTGTAGAAAGAGAATGGAAACTTTGAACAAACGCTTGAAGAATGTTAGAGAATGCAAGTCAGCAACTGTGAGAGGTACTCTTTGACGTACAGGGAACAAGAAGCATGGTGCTCCAGAGGTGGGAGCCTGCCTGGGAGCTGGAGAGCTGGCCAGGAGACCAGCATGGCTGAACCTCTGACTTAGTGTGGAGTCATGACATGAGGTCAGGTTGGTACCAGGGACCAGAGCTAAGGTGCGAGAGGGGATCTGGTACTGGATGTAATTTGAAGGTGAAATCACACACACACACACACACACACACACACACACACACACAATCGTCCAATACAGATTTATTTAACAAATATGCATTATGTGGTTTCTACATTCCAGGTAAATAGAACACAGCTTTGAAGTACTCATTATGAGGATGGAGTGATAAGAAAAGTAAAGAAATAACTGCAATACAAGGTGATGTCAAATAAGCACCAAAGAGAGGGACAGAGCACTGGGGAAGTCCCTCTTCTGCTCAGATCATGAAAGACTTCGCAGATTTGGCATTTGGGATGGGTTTCAAGAATGGATGGGATTCATGGAGTCTCTTTTATTATTCTGAAAATAAAAATAAGGTTATCTATATAAAGTCCTTAAACATATTGTACCTATGAATTAACTACCTTTCATAAAATATAGCAATTTATATGAACAAAAGAAAGCTAGGAGATCTGCTTCACTATATTCAAGTTAATAATGGTCACTATTGCTTAAAAAGAGAGGTACAATTTGAACGGTTTCACAAATCTCAGTTTTATTCTTGTGCTGTGTAACAAAACTTCAAAAAACAGCTGGGCTGCTTATGGGCAGCCAGGCCAGGGACGTTCCCACAGGTATAACGTGCCTCTCATTGTCCATCAAGTTAGCCTGGGCTTCTTCACATGGAGCGGAGGGGTTCTGAGCATGGCTGGTGCAGACAAACTAAACACAGGAATCCCTCTTGTCTCTGCGTCACATTTGGAGCGAGTCATAAGCATGAGCTGTGTCAGGGTGAAAGTGGTGTTTGTATGTAACCATCACAGTGGTTAAACACAAAATAGAATGAGACCAAACACTTTTTTTTCTAGCAATTAATTGTAGTCAAATCCTTTCTTTGCCTTATCTTGTTGAATCCTCACAACTGCTGGGGAGGTAGGTACTGAAGTCTTCGTTTCCGAGCTCAGGGATGGTGTCAGACAAACTCTTCCCACTGTGCTAGAGCCAGTATGGGATCTATGCGAAGAGATTTAGTGCAAGGAATGAGCTGTAGGAAATTATAGGGGCTGGTGGGTGAGTCTGAAATCTGTCAGGCAGGATAAACTCTCAGGCACAGGCTGAAGACAGTCTACAGGTGGAAATTCTTCTGTCTTCTGAGAAGCCTTTGTTCTTCGGCCTTTCCCCTGATTGAGTCAGCCCCACTAAGGTTATATAGGATAAAATAAAGTATGTTATATGCATGTACAAATGGGCCAGAATGAAACCCACTAATCTGTATAGCCAACAAGCACTAATAAAAATTTTGGGAAAAAGTCTAGTAATTATGAACTTAAATTTCACCTACCAAATGCCTTCATAGCAACATTTAGATTAGCATTTGATGGAATATTGGAGACCACAGCCCAACCCAATGAACACATATAAGGACTATCATAAGAAGGACTGGGGAGGTAGCTCAGTGGTAGAGCACGTGCTTAGCATGGGTGATGCCATGACTTCAAGGCTTAGCATACACACAAAAAAGTAAGAAAAGAAAAGCAAAACAAAGAAAGAAAAGAAAAAAAAAGTTAGAGAAAAGCCTATCACATAAACACAAGGGAGATCAAGTAACTTACCCCAAATCACACAGCCACAAAAGTAGCAGAGCCTGAACTTGAAATAAAAATCTGATTTTAGAGATCTCTGTGTTACTGGCTACTGCACTCCTTTTTGGATTTGACATGTACTTGGGGAACTATGAATGATGTTAAAATATTTTTATTCATATATTAGGCATCTAAATATTTTCTCCTTTTTAAAGTTTTCATCTTCACTATGGAAGGTGGGTACCATTTTAAATGGCTAGAGAGGTGAGGAGCCCCTGAGAAGAGGTTGAGCACATTTTTAAACACAGAGGTAGAAAGACGTGGGATATGCAATGTATCTTCATTTCTTATTGCTACTGTAATAAGTAATCACAAACTCAAAAATCCAAAGCAACACAAATGTATTATATTACAGTGCTGGAGGTCAAATGTCTAAAGTCACACTCGTGGATTAAAGTCTAGGTGTCAGCAAGGCTTTGTCCCTTCTGGGATTCTTGCTTTATCTCTGCCTGGTTTTTTCCAGAGCCCAGAGGTTGTCCAGTTCCTGGCTCATGGCCTTGCATCCCTCTGATTTCTGTGTCCTGTGTCACATGTCCCTCTCTGACTCCCGCCTACAAAGACTCATGAATACATTGGTCCACCTGGATGCTTAAGGGCAACGTCTTTATCTTAAGATCCATAACTTAGTCATGCTATAAAGTCCCTTTTGCCATACAAAGTAAAAATATTTACACGTTCTGAGGATGGGCACCTTTGAGAGTCATTATTCTTATATAGCATTATTCTTATAGTAGTCTTTTGTAGTTTTTTGGGTCTTCTATGTAGAAGATCAGGCTGCTTGCAAAATAATGATATTTCTTCCTTTTTATACATATTCCTTCTACTTCTTTCTCTTGCCTGATTGCTGTGGCTAATATTCCAAGTACTATGTTGAACAGGAGTGATGATTATGGACAATCTTGTTTTGTTTCTGATTTTAGAGGGAAAGCGCTCAGTTTTCTTCATTAATACGATGTTGGTAGCCAGTCTGTCAGATAGCTCTTATCAGATTGAGATAATGTTTCTCTTTACCTATTTTCTTCATGAGTTTTGAGCGATTTCTTTTACTAGACATATTGGCCCTTGTCGGAAGGTGGTGAACATAAATCAGATGGTCTGTGTCAGGATAGATTGAGGGAATTTTGGATATATTTTTCAGGAAAAAACCCACTGAACTAGGCATCAAAACCCTGGGGCTCAGCTCTCTGTTCCTTCTTTAGTTGTGTGGTCCTGGAAAATCCATCTACTCTTTCTACAGCCTCAACTTGCTCTCAGTAAAGTTTCACCTTGACCTCATTCCGGTGCTTCTGTGGGCTATGAGGTTCTCCTAAATGAATGTATCTATGTACAGGCAAATTACATGGTGGGTCTCAGTCTGGGCTGTTTTCCAAGCATATGAAGATGCTGTGGTGATGACTAAGTGATGCCATTCATGTAAGTATTGCTGAATTCATAGCAGTTATTTGTTAATCCAGAATTGCTGAATTCATAGTAGTTATTTGTCAGTCCACAAACTCTGCAAACAGAGAATTGCTAACATACGAGGAGCATGAATTTATTTTTCAAAGCATCTGGAAACACCATGGTACATTGATCTTCCTATTACTGATTGCTTTAGAGTGAGAGAGGAATGGAGAGATCTATTTTGTCCAAAGGGCAGAGGGTGGGTGAGCAGTCATCTAGGAAAGTCGCCGGTGGTGGTGTGGGTGGCAGTGAGCAGCACTTCTCAACCTTGCAGGCTCGTAGGAATCACCCGGACCAGGCAGCTCTCTGACTATGGGGGCTGCACCCTGTGAGAGAACCCAGCATGGGGAGTTTGAACAATTCCTCCCTTCCTGGGCCAGCTTTGAATAACTCCGAGCAGGTGGAGAGGAGTGTGTCTAGATTCTGAAACACTGAGGATTGTTCAAACAGGTAGACAGCTCCCTCTTGGGAAGGAACTGTGAGGTGAGGTAAAATCTCAGCTTTTCTCTGGGTGGCCCTGGATGGTACCTGCGCACCTGTGTGTGCAGGCCCTGCCTTCAGCACTGCACAGCTGCTGTCTGTATGTTCTGGGCACGGGCCTCTGATAAGTGCTTTGTATAGAACAGAAGGAACGAGAGCTAGTTAAATGTTTGTTTTCTCCTGATTTTCTGGCCCTTCTGGGCTGGCCCTGTGTGGAGTGTGCTGTGACAAAAGCCTGCTGAGCCATCAGAGAACTCTCAGCAGGAGATCAGGACGGGAAGGGAACTTGCAGCCTCAGAAGCTGACAGGATGTGAGATGAGAGATACAGCCGAAGCCAGACAGTGAGTATCATAAGCTGTACAATATGGGCCCATTCCACCTCTTCATTTATTCACCAGCAGTCAGTGAACAGCAGCTCTTAAATACCTTTAAAGAGTTCTGGGTCCTAGAACAATAATAGCATGCTACACAGAACCAAATCTGTTCTCCTGCAGCTGCTATTGCTGTGAGGAGACGGATGCCTAACAAGGATCCTGCAATAGGCAGGGATGTGTGAAGGCAAGATGCAGAGTCCAGAAAGGAAGCCTGTGGTATGAGCTCTCAGAAGGAGGGAAGGAGGAGGCTTTGGGGTCCAGGGAAGGCTTCTGAAAGTGTTGAGAGCTGAGGGAGTTAGTCTGCAGCAGAACATTCAGTCAGAGACATAAGATGCAAGGCTTCCAGATGGGGGTATGTTTAGTGTGTAAGAGAAACATCAAGTCCATGGGGCCAGAGCTGAGTTAGGAGGCGACCAGAGGAGCACAAGTTGAGGCACAGTGGCAGCCATTCAAAATGCAAGTGACCAGTGCTTCGTTTTTGTGCAGAAGTTGGAACAGGGTTTGGCCAAGAGTGACAAGGCGGACAACGGACTTTGGAAGGACACCACAGATAAGGCAAGCAAGGCTCAGCAGGGACGAAGGTCTCATCCAAGGCCACACAGTTAGGGTAACAGAAGCTGGACTCAGTCCTGCAATGGATGAGTTGAACATCTGCTCCTCCCACTCTAGGGAGAAGAAAGTGGACAGTCCCCGGGAAGGGAAAGCAAGCCACAGTCACATGCACAGTGCAGCTGTGCAGTGCTGACTACAGGACTTGGTGCACATTAGGAGCTCGGGTGCCATCTTAGGGGGGCAGAAATGAAAGGAGAGGCTGGAGGGACTACCTCATCTCACAGAACACTCCTAGGAGGGACGAGTGCTCCAATGTCAGAATTTAAGTTAGCTCCACTCCATACTTTTTGAATTATTTAAAGTCTGCTCAGGAAGGGAACAGTAAAGTCAGGGCAGAATTGGGATATGCATGGATGTGGTGGGTCCCTGCCCTCCTGCCTGTCTTTCTAGGGCCTTGCTTTAAGGTGTGTCATGAGGAAGGAGTTGATCAGAGGTGCTAACGCAATGCATGGAGGGTGCATTTTCTCCCAGTTTTCTCCAGTTCTTAATGCCTCTGATTGCTAGTGTCGGCAGCAACGTAAGTTTATTTGCTCAGTTTGCTCAGGTCCTGAGCAGTCAGTTGTCTAATAAATTGGGCACATTTCATTGTTACTCTCTATTCATTTCCAACTCCCTATATGACCTTGAAAAAAGTCCCCAGCCTCTCTGAACCTTTGGATTATCCTCTGCAAGAATGGAACTTAAACAAATTACAATGTTGAGTAATTTTCAAAGGGTGGCCTGCTGCTCAGTGCCATGAAAAATAAAATGCCCTGGACTTCAATACAAATAGCCCGACATTGAATGCAGAGGTGGCAAGTGGCTGCGTGTCCTGTATGCCAAGTGCTCAGTAGAGATGTGACATCACTTAGTGGAGTATCAGGCACTGCTGTGTGTGTTTCAGATCTGAAGGTAGATCTGTATGTATGTCCCCTGCTTTGCAGAGAAGTTGGGGTGATGTTTGGCACTAGACTGAGAACCCTCCTTGCCCTTGCTTCACCCCTTCAGAGCCTTCCCATGGCTGCCGCATGAAGCCCAAACACTTCCATGGTGCACACTGCCCTCTGGGACATCCCTCCAACTCTTTTCCCCTCTGCTCTTATACCCCGAGCCACCTCACTTCCTCTCTCCTTTCCCACCCCAGCCCTTGGCATGTGTTCTGAAGGAGCCACTGTCTTGGCCATCTTCCCTCGGGACTCCCGTTCCATCTTAGGGCCTCTCTCATTCTCTTCCCGAGTCTCCCCTGACCCCGGGTATCTAGCCTGGGCTGAGATTTCTCCTCTGTTGCCAACTCCATACCTGGAATGCTAGTTTGGGAAGGTTGTTGAGCTCAAAGATAGTGAGACAGAAAGCTGTGGATAGCGACAGGTGCTTGCAAGGAAAGGTGGCTGGTGGCTGAGGGGACCTCATCCCTGCTATCCCAGAGGTAATTTTCTCCCTCCAAGATCTAACCTGCTTCTCCCCTGTGAAGTCCTCTGATTGCTTCTGCTCACAGTGACCTCGCATTCTCCAAATGCTTTTGTGTAGAATTAGAGCCATATAACTTAGCACTACATTATCCTATAATTGCATTAGGCATTATTTTTGCCTCTTGCCTAGACTGAAAGCTCAGAGCAAACAGTTACCTTCTAACTTAACCTTCTATGTGCTCATCTTGCACGGATGGACATGAATTGGTGATGTATTTGTGCACGGTTGCATGGCTGCTCGCAACCTTCTGCTTTAGCCCCCTGGTAGCCTGTAGATGATCACTTGCTCTAAAAACCAAACTCTGGTATACGGCTTCTAAATACCTGTGTCCCCTCTCTGGGCCGCCTCTGTCACTTGCCCCCTCCAATACTCTGCCTTTGCCTGCCTTACTTCGTGGCTCCCTCCTCCACATCTCAAGTCTCAATTCAGATGTCACCTCCTCAAAGACCCTTCCCTGATCATGCCCCTACTCCTTTATGACTCTGAAACTTACTTCATGTTTTTTGTAGCATGTCATAGTCTGAAATTACTTACTGATGTATTACCCTTTGTCTTATTCTCTGCCTACCTTATCCACATGGCCCCTGAATATGAATTCTCTGAAGGTCAAGTTAAATCTCTGCCTTGTTATCATGGTGTTTCTAGGTCAGGAGCTGTTGCTGAGTGGACAGTCGGATGGATGAGTTGCTGGGTGAGTGAATGAACAGAAAAATGAATGAATGCCTCAGAAACAGACTGCTTTCTTTTGAGACCGATCCAAGGGAGGACGCTTTTTACCCAGGTCTTTGAGAGTACAGGCTTTCGTTCCATAAATTTAGGAGAATTGTCGATGGCCCTTTGCTTTCTAGGAGAAAGCAGAATGTTTACTGGAAAGGAAAAAAAAAAAAGAAGGAGGAGGAGGAAGAAGAGGATACGGAGAAGGAGAAATAAGGAAATGGCTGCAGGATTTGTGTGGACTGGCCCACCTGAAAAGTGAAGGGGCCATCATCCCACTCCCTAGCATCTCCAGGCCCCTGAAAAGAAAGGAGGCTGGGAAAGGGCCCCTTCCGGTGGTGGCCATATTTGCCACAACAATGATCCACGTTTCACAGCTGACTCACCGGGGAGGAACAAACAGCCCTCTATCTCAGGGCTCTGAGCCTTGGACTTGAAAATCCCCTGAAGAATGTTAAGGGGGTTTAATGTTTCTTAGCAGAAACTGCCTTTGGAGAAGGCAAATGGGGGTGAGGAGCAGGTGGCAACATTTTACTGTATCCTTTTGGTCTTAACAAACAAGGCCTTTCCTTGTAAAATTTCTCCCTTTCCCTCTCCTTTCCCATGCCTCTCCTCCCTCCTCTTTCTTTCTTTCCTCCCACTTTTCAGTTTAGGGTCAAAAGACTGATTCCTCAGTGTCTGGGTAGAGAGTTGCTTCACCCACAAATAATATTTGTTTCTAAGATTTTTGTTGTTGGTATCAAATTTAGAAAGCACCAAAAAGCAAAGGAAGAAAATGAAAACAATCTGTACCCACAGCACTTGGGAACAACTCTGCAGGCTTCAGCTTCCCTCATGTATGTATGGGTAGAAATTGAGAATATGTCACAAATACTGCTGTTCCCTTTGACAATATACCATGAACCATCATAAACATCCTTCAAAGATGCTTTTGTTTTATTATAAAAGAAGAAACTCCTGTTGTAGAAAATAAAAACCAAAACAGAAGAATCAGATGGTGCAGAGAAATGAAAACTATAATTTTACTACTCAGAGATAATTGCTACAATGTATACAATTATTTCTTTAAAAATTTCTCAAAATACAATTATATTTAAAAACTTCCTGTTAAAATGATAAAAAACAGGGCCAGTGTATATTCATTGAAGCCAGAGAAATAACCTCTTATATCCATGTAAAATCAAGTAAATTTAATAAATATGTGATGAGTGTATGGCAGATACTATTGGTCCAGTGAAATCTATTTAATCACTTTCCTAGCTTCCCTTTACTATGGGGTCTGTACCTTGCAGCTGCGGATAGGCATGTAGTTTGTGCTGGCAAAAAGATGAAAGTAGATGCATGACGAAGCCATCTCTTCTTCAGTAAAATACAGTAACTTAAAAAGAAGACACTTTTGCCCTGTATAGTACTTTTCTCTCTCCTTTTTCTGCTTGGAATGTGGACATGATATCCACAATGGTTGCCGCTATTTTGAAAACAGAAGTAGAAAAGACCACCAGCAGAATATAGAAGAAAGGTAGGAGCAGCTACTGATGGTTCTCACAGCGGCTTCTGCAGGTAGGAACTATCTACCTCTAGAATTCTTGATGAGTGACAAAAATCTGTCCTATATTTATGTAAACCACTAACTATGGATTTTCTGTTACTTGCAGTTAATAGTCTTAAACTAATTCTGAATGCGTGACATTTTATCAAATCTGGCATTATTCATTTGGATCCTTTATTTCTCCATGCTAAATTATTAACTCTTACATCAGGATATTTTCAGTCATGTTTGTAACAGTACACATGATCCAGCAGGCATCTGTTTCAGATACTCATTTCAGTGGGAGTTTACAATATCTGATGGCATCTGCCCTCATCTATTAGTACGCAGACTATAAAACTTCTGTTCGTGACTGCTATGGTTTGGATATGGTTTCTCCCTGAAGTATATGTGCTGAGGCTTGGTCCTTGGTGTGGGGGTGTTGAGGAGACAGAACTTTTAAGAGTAGTGTAATGCGATAAGGTCATTGTCATTACCCCCCCCCCCAAGGGATTAATGCTGGTTTTGTGGAGTTGCTGAGAGTTCGTTGTTACGTAGTGAGGCCACCCCATGCACAAGGCCCCTCCTGCAGGCTTCTGATTCCTTACCTGCTTCTCTGCCATGTTGTGATGCATCCAGGGGCCCTGAGCAGAGACCAGACAGATAAGACACCTGATCTTGGCCCTTTAGCCTCCAAAACTATGAATTAAATAAACTTCTTGTCTTCATACCATACCCACATCAAGTATGTTGTTATAATAACAGAAAATAGACTCTATGAAGAGTGACCCCCCACTCAGCATTCCCAAATCAAAGACTGAGCTGGAGACTTCTGTGTATCAACTCACAGCAGTGTCTGGTGAATAACAGATGTTCAATAAATATTAGTAGTTCAGTTTCAACGCTCTCGTTTCTTGGTTGCAGAATGTGTTAGGGTTTCTGAGATTATAGATTTAGATATCCTTATGGAACCACGGGCATAACATGTTGTTTGTTTCTGAAAATAGTAGGTGGAGAAGCTAAAATGACACTGGTATATTCCTTGATGCACAGAACATCTTCACCTTCCTATCATCCACCACGTGATGATATCTCGGTTGGGTGGTAAGTTGGCATTTCAAAAAGAAAGGCTATATTTAGAAAGACCTGGACATGATTAGCAAGGAGGTGATGGCTCAGACCATGTTATCATGTCATGATCGCAAGGGGAATGTAGTCAATTAGTTGAACTGTGCTTTTTGCATCTGGAGCTTTGTAACTGAGGTGCTGGTGTTTTTGTTCAGTCTGGTGGGGTAAGTGGTAGCTCAGCAGACCAACAAAGAAGGAAGAGGGCAGTGTGGTTGCCCAGTGAGGCTTCAGAACAAATTGATCCAGACTATTTGTGGTTCCAAAAGCCACCAGGTACTTGACAGGCATTTCTCCTCTTGTGCAGTTATGCAATGGTGGGGGCGGGGGCAGGGAAGCCCGTTCATTTGCTGTTACGAGACCAGAGCAAATGCTCAGCGTGTGTCTTAATCTCATATCCAAGATTTTTCTGGACTAATCCAAATTCAGTAATGGGGACCAGCACAAGAAAGATATTGCTCAGGAAGCCAGTCTTTGTGGCTTCTGCTGATGGGTGGGCAAAAGGTCAGAAGTCAAGGCCTTTTGGTAACTAGAAGAGACTAATGGAGTTTGGACCTCACAACCAATCAGATAAGTCACTTGAGCAAGAGAAGAATTAGGACAGTGATTGGTTGAGCTGTAGGATCAGGTGGTCCCAGCAAGGATTGGCAGAGCAGAAAGAAGTCTCTAGGGTTAGTGGGAAAAATTAGAACAGAAACCACTGAACTCTTCTATGCCTCTTAGATCACTTTGCCTCAGAAGTCAAAGTCCAACTTTGATTGACCTTCCTTTCTGGAAAAACCCCTTTAAACATCACAGTGATTTTCTACACTGAGCTATCAAGGAGTAAAGGATTGGTGACCAAGGGTGACAGTTTGTATGCAAAGTCATTTAGGCCAGTTCCCTGCTACAGGTGCAGAAACACTCATGAGAAGTACAGTAGGGTGTCCGGGGTCACAGCGTCCAAGGTACATCTTGGCTTCTTTATGTCAGGCCTGGAGATTCCTGCCCCGCCTCTTCCAAGCCCAGCTTTCTAGTTCCTGTGAAAAGCAGCTCTTGGTTCCCTTTAGCCTCTGAGTGCTGACTCCTGTGCTCTGAAGTCCCGCTGCTCTCTGCCCCTACCCTCTGCCTGTGGAGGAGTCCTGGCTTCTAGAAGAACACCTGTCACGTGCTGGGGACATGTAAGTGCTCAGGGAGTGTCAGCCTCCTCCATTCTTCAGCGTGTCTTTGCTTTCAAGGGAGCAACTGGAAACCCAAATCAGATGTTTTAATTTCGAGGTTTAGGGACAAAACTTTGCTTGGCCCCTTGGGTAATCTCAGGGCCCAGTTTGGGATCTGGCACATAGCAGGGGCTCAGAACAGGTTTTTTAATACAATGCATGTGCAGTCCAGCCAGGACAGTGGTGTGGTCCCGAGGGTGGTCAGAGGAGGTCCCCAGAAGAATTGGAGCCTCCAAACACATGGGCTCTTGATTTCTTTGCTTATTCTTTAAGTGGATTTAAGAAATATTTTCTGTGACATTCATTCTTCTAGATGATAGAAACACTGCTGTGAGAGAAAAAATTAAAATCATTGTTGTTAATCATAGACCCTGTGGAGTGTGGTAAACAATGAACTCACTAATATTGTTGGAAGTGAGTCTCGGTGACAGGTGTGGTAGGGGAGGATAAGCTCAGGTGAACCAGACAGTGGCTCAGTCACAGAACCTTCGCCCAGCTTGCAGGAGGCTGTGGGTTCAACCCCTTGCAGTCCTCTGCCTCCCAACAAAAGAAAGGTAAGAGAGACAACATAGAGCCCGGTAGACAGTGAGGAGTGCCGGGTGAGTTGGCATTTTATATGCAGAGGTCAAGGAAGGCTTTACTTATGGGGCGGGCTAATGACCTGACCTGCTCTGTAACAAGACAAACTTAAGACAGATGCTTCTGAGATGCTAAATAGTCTGCTTAATAACTAGAAAGGATATTGTGTTCTGCAGAAATGATTATCCTACGAACTGGTCATTTAGCAATAATTGAGGAGGTGACCCTGAAGCTTGGAACACTTGGGGTGATGGATACATATCCTTTTCTCAGCCTAGTCAAGCTCCATGGTTATCATTGGAGTCCACAAAGGATGGTGGATCTCCAAATGGGACAGATTCACCTATTTTATATTTGTAAGGGAACTTGGCTTCCAAGCGGCTGGAAGGTATATTTTAGCTCCAAGTGTTTTTGTATTTTACAGAAAGCTTTGATCTTTTGATGAACAAGTTGAGAAGAGAGAGCACATGTCAAGACTGCCTTTCTAAAAATGCAGTGACAAACCGTTCCAAAGGAAGAGAGGGCGCAGGCTCATTGTGTCCCAGTCATGTGGGCTTGGAGGGACCTGAAGATAGCTTGCGCTGTTCTGCGGAGGAGCAAACACGGACAGGGCCTCCTGGACTCCATCCTGACCAGTGAGCCCAGCTCGTTTGCTGCCAGTGGACAGAGAGAGCAAACGTTTATGTTCATATATTAAAGGGAAGAATCCCTATTTTCTAGGAGAAGGGAAAAGGGATTGTTTGGGTCTGATTGGTCTTGCTGCAGAAATTATGTTTAAAAATCCTTTTATACATAATTGCTTTGTATAAAAGGATTTCATTTCTTCTCGTTATTTAATTTTTAAAATGGCTGAGTTTTTTTTTTTTTTTTAGCTCTAGAATAGCGTGTTTTTCATTGAACAAGGACTTTATACATTTCAAAATGCTTTTACATTTGTTTCAATGGCCTAAGTTTTCTCAGTTGGAAATTATGGGAACTCAAGGAAGTGATAGGCATCGCCCCACATGCCAGCTGCGTTTGCTCCACAGCTCTGTGCGGAGGATTCTGAGGCTGCCCCTGAGTCCACAGGGCGGTGCTTTCTGATGGATTCCTCATAGCTGCTGTGGGTAGGACGGGTCTTCCTGCTCGAAACCTTTAACCACAGGATAGCTCGACTCTAGCGCGGTCAGCAAAATGTAACCCTCCAACAAGTTTTTACTTAAATTACGTTTTGTTGAAATACAAGACTCCTTTATGCACTCTTTTTGGCAGTTTTTTTTTTTTTTTTACTGCATAGTAGAGTATTTGTGATAGAGATCATATAGTCCACAAGGTCTAAACTTTTTACTATGTTCCCCTTTATAGATGTTTGTTAACTCTGTTGTGGGGTAATTTAGGACACTGAAAAAAATATATATGAAGAAAATATATATAAAAATATATATGCAGAGAGAAAGAGATAGAGGTGGAGAGAGAGAGAGAGAGAGAGAGAGAGAGAGAGGGAGAGAAGGAGACAGAGAGACCATGAGGGTGCTTGGCTTATGGTCACAATGCTTGATGTAACTGTACAGGGCACTCAGAGTCCCCTGATTTATTCTCCTGAATGAGTAACTTCAAATAGAACATTCAAGTTTGGTGCAGAAAAATATATTTAATTTATTACAAAACTTTTGCACAAGGTCTTTGAATGTAAACTGGGAGGTTGATAGAATTTGTTCTATATGCAGTTTAGAGAGCTATCTAAGACAGCAAGCTTTTATATCCAAGATGGGGAGTTTGGCAAACATTGGTTATTAGTGACATTCAGGTCCAACAAGTGAACAATGGTTTCAGCCCGCCACGAATCAGATGCTAAGGAGGAGTATGTCTTGTACACTGAGTAACTACTTTGAAGATAACGACCAATAGTGCATTAACTGTTGTTATTGCCTTATTCTTTTGTTATGAATTTTTTTTTATAAAATAAAGAAATGATCTCATGGAAAGATGCTTTTGCAGGATTAGGGAAGGGAGCAGAAGTAAGCAGGCCTTGGATCATGGTGTGGGACTGGTCACTGGAAAGAGACAGAGTGAAAGGAGGATTAGATCAGAGGAGATTTAGACTGCAGGACAGCACCAATAAAACGTCCACAAGGCTGAGGAAGATGCCACATGCTGTCACCATGCTCAGCCATTGACCAGGAGCAGTGTGGTGAAGTGTGGTGGCAGGAGTGCCATGGTGGCTCCAAAGTGGCAGCACTGAGAGGCAGTCAGTCCGCTCTGCTCTGCAGCGTTTGCTCTTGAAGGGGCGTTGGGCACTGACCGTGCTATGTGGGTAGGACTGGAGGCTACAAAGATCTTAGGAATTGTTCCAGTCTCCAAGGTGCTCATAGCCCAGCTGGGAAGACTGGAATGTACACTTGAATAAGCAAATATTGTGCTCACGGATGGCACAGGCAATAAAAAAGGGGAGGACGGAGCAGTCTGAGATTGTTGGGAACAGTGTATGCTGGGGGCTTACAGAGGGACTCGAAGAGGAAATCTTAGGATGTTCCCATCAGGCATTCAGGTAGGTGTGTGTGCACGGTGTTCTGCCTCATTTTAGCAATTCCTGTGCCCACAAGTTGCCTCCACCCATTTGCCACTCATTAACTACCTCCTAGTGTAAGTCTCGATGCCAAGGCTAGTGATTGTATTAGTGAGTTCCTGGCTTGTAGACACTGATGACTCATTTTAGAAAAATAAATCTGTAAGATTTGTGTGTGGTTTTATAGGACTCTTAGTGACTAGAATTCTGCTAATATCCAGGTGAGGACCAAACAATAGATAAAGCCATTCATTAAGCAACCATACATTTACTTAAGCTCTGTAATGCGTGAAGGCTTTTATTCCTGGTCATTATGGAAAAAATAGAAAAAATAGGTAGAAAATATACTAAAATATAGAATAATGAGTCACATAATGAACTCTCATTGTGTCCATCTTCCAGCTTTAATAATTAACTCATGACAATTTTGTTTCATCTTTACCTTCACCCATGTCTCTCCTCTCATATTATTTCAAAAGCAAATCCTCAGACATAGAATTTCACTGGTGAATATTGTGTTTTTGAGAAAAAAATATACTATTTATTTTAAGATATCCTCTATGTGATGTTCACATATTTCGCCTTCCTGAGCCTCATTTTCTTATCTATAAAATGGTGAGTATTCTTAGGGTTCTTAGCTATATTTTATGTAAAATGCTTACCCTATTACTTAGCCATAGGTGTATTCTCTGTTATGGATGTAGCACATGTAAGAAACTGTAAATCAGAAGGGCCCGGAAGTCTGAAATCCAGCAGGATGTTGAAGCGATTCCAATACAGGAAGGACCTGGATCACATGCTGAGAATCTGCTCTAGGGCCTGTAATTATTTAAGGACATGCTTGGCTCTTCAGGTCTTAGGTCAAAATGATTTGAAAATTTAATGTCCATCTGAATTCCTTGGGGCGTGGGAGGCTCCTGATGAAATGCAGGTTCCTGGTTTCTGTCCCCAAGGCTTTTGTGGGCGAGTCCCTGGGAGCCTGTGTTTATTAAGCACTTGGAGACTTCTGCTGCAGGAGCCCTGTGATTATGCTCTGATGCTCTAGAGTAGGAGAGCGAGAGGGACAAACCAATCAGTCACCTGGACAGAAGGCTGGCTCTTGTAGTACACTGGGAACCTTTTGTACTGTGCAAGTTACTAAGCACCTATCTGGTTATGCGTATTTTGTTCACATTAGAAGGCATAAACTGTAGCTCATGGGCTGAATTTATCTTGCAAATCCGTGTGGGATTTTTGACTTGAAAATTGTTTAATTTCTTTGAACAGTTGCCAAATGTAAACGAAATGATGGTTTCACAACTAATCCATAGTTCCAGCCTCCCTTGAAGTTAAAATGATCTTACTGCATTAGGGCTCTATCAGGGCAATCTTTGGCTGGAGGTGGTAGATGTCCATTTGTCTCTAGTCCCCAACCCCTCTTAGCCACATCTAACCCATCTTTATTATTTACATTAACTGTCTGTGCTAAGATGCTTTTGAATTTGTGACAAATTGGGTGGTGACCACATTCAGCTGACAAATGTGTATGTATGGGTGTTTGATCTGTTCTCAACAGTACAGATCTAGCCTAAGTCACAGTGGGTATCTTTTTGGCCCTGACCTGCTTTGGTGGGTACCATTGTCAGGGGCCCCACTGATGGAAGTTTGCATGAAAGTTCTTCTCTGGGGCAAATAACCTATCTGAGGTGAGGCAATCAGACATGGTTACAATAAGGTAATGTCTGGTCACAGGAGTCAATTTTTCACATTGTATGTGATGACATGCAATAAGAAACCAGACAGGCCATCTAAGGATGGATTTTTACATAGCCTTAAGGAATTAAAGCTAAACCTACATCTCTATCTGAAGGCATAGAACACACATGGCTGAAAGCAAACACACAGACACACACACACACACACACAACTCTAGAGACAGGTATGTTATATATTAACACACACTAATGATGTTAGTAGTGCTAGAAAAGTCATTAAAGGAGAATGGAAATGAACAGCAACTTGTAAGATGACTACATAGAACGACAAACAAACAATCAAGCTGAAAAGAGGACCTATAGAATGGAAAATAAAATAGAAAAATGGAAAAGATATGAATCAAACCCAGGTCTACACATGTTAAAGTAATGTGAACTCAAGCAAGCTAACTGACCTCCCATCTCGATTCTTTTCTTCTGTTATGGATATTCTTGCTCTGTAGAGTTTTTGTGACCAGAAAATATGATTAAGAGACATCAGTCCAGGACCTCAGCCATGGTAGGAAAGGAGAGCTCTTGTTTCCTGCACTGAGCCTCACGTATTGACACAAGCTGGCCTTGCTCTGAAGCCTGATGCTCACTGCTCCCCAGGGCTCAGAAAAGGAGCAGGTTTAAAGGCACCTTGTGATACTCTGAAAGTGGGTCATGGATACCCCAGGCCTCGGCAGGCCCTAGAAGTGCCTCTCCCCCCAGTTTTCCCCTCCTACTTCTGGGGAGGTCCCTCTCTAGTGGGGCTTTTACTAGGGCTGTGAACTTTGGGACCAGACTGGTGATGAGGGTCTAGAAGCACTCTTTAACTCCCAGGCACCACACTTGCTCTCCCTGGTTGCTTTCTTTTTCCACACCATTTCCCCCAGCACATCTGCTCCAAGCATTGATTACATGAGCTGCAGGGTTGGGACGAAACATTTCTGTGGACAAGTCACTCTGGAAACCTGGCCAACCTGTCAGGGGGACATTCTCCATTCTCTGCTGCTCTTTGACCCTTAAAATTGTGCTTTCCCTACACCTTCAGACTCTCACGTTCCCAGACCCCCTTCTGCACCCCTCACTGTGCATGGAGTGACCCTCATTCTGGTTTACCCTAAACAGCAGGGACCCCATCCACGCCCTCCTTCCTCTCACTGGAACGACTAAGACATCTGCAGAGACACCGCCCAGCAACTGCAGAGACATCAGTGCTAGGGAAGGAGCAAGCTGGTCTGGCCAGTGTCTGGGACTCAGTCCCCATCTGCCTTCATGTGGCTAGCTTACCAGTTCTATGCCTCACAATGAAATAATACTTCATCTTTCTCAGCCTTACACACCTCCTTCTGTACTGCGATATGTTGTTTAAAAATTTTAGGATGGCATCAATAACAATTATTCTCTGACCTAATTTCCCCTCCCTCCTTCCCTCCCTCCCTTCCTCTCTCCCGCTCTCATAGGATTTTTTTTTCTGGCTTCAATTTTGGCCAGGTAACTTTTGGAAAATTACTTAAACCTTCTGATTTTCCATGACCTTCTCTTTGAGATGGCAATAAAAAGAATACCTTCTTTCCGTGTGGCGGTGGGGAGGATTAAGTCGGAACGTACTTTATGTGCTGTGAAAGTTGGTGCCAGGGTCAGGCTCAGCTGTTACTGTACCTTGATATTAGAAATCCTGGCTAGAGAGGAGCCCAGTGATGGTGAATTTTCTCACCCATTTTGTTTCCTTGTTTTCTCGCTCTGGATTTGTGCATTAAAGGAAAGAAAAGATTTGTACATGGATGTCCTAGCATTATTATTCACAGTACTAAAAAAGCCTAACCTACTCAAATATTTGGGTGAGTGGATAAACCAATTGTGGTGCCTCTGTGCAGTGGAATATTATTCAGCAATAAAAAGGAAAGAAATGGACCTTGAGAATATTATGCTAAGTGAAAGAAGCCAGTCACTAGCATTAAATGTTCAGAATCGATAAATTGATAGACACAAATAGAAGGGTGGTTGCCTAGGGCTGGACCAGGGTTTTGGGGGGGCAGGTGGGGAGAGTACTTTTTTTAATATTTTTTAGAAGTACTCTAAAATTGATCCTGCTAAGAGCTACACAACTCTGTAAATATACCGGAATCACTGAATTTTACAGCATGTGAGTTATATCTCAATGGGGCTATTATAATTTTTAAGATGGAGCCACATTGATTTTTTCCCCCCTTTGATCCCCAGTTTTAGCTCTATAGAGTGTTCCCTGCACCAGTGGTGGCCTCTGACTAGGTCCTCTGTCCATCTACCACTGTGGAGCTTCTTTTTGTTCTCTTTGGACAGGCTCACTCCCTTCAGGGCAAGCCCCGTCCCTGGCCCTGCTGTTGGTGCCATTGTACTGAGGACCTCTGTAATTAACTCCCCTCTACCACACTGTGATATCTTTCATGACGGCAGGGAGCCATGTCAAGTTTGACACACTTTCATGCCTCCTAAACATATTCCGTAACGTAGAAGATGTGACAAAAATGTGTGTTAAAGGAATCATACGGTCCACAATAGAAAGGACCCCCTTAAGTTTATTCAAATATTGAGTTCTAACGTGGTGAGACCATGTTAGGGTTTACTGACATTTTCTCAGGGCCGGTATGAGCTTGCTAGCCAGCAGCGGCAGTTCTTCTGTATTTACCCTTTGAGCAACTCAGCCGGGTCAAGGGGCCAGCGAGACGCAGGGCCATTATCCAGCTGCAGAACCCAGCCTCTTTACCATACCTCTTCTGGCCTAAAAGAGGAATGAAAACTTTAGAAAGGAAGGGTGGCTAGAAAGGACAAAGAGATAGAAAAGCGCAGAGTTACTACAGTGATCTCTACAAAGAAGAAATAGCATGGAACACGTTTCCACCACAGGAGGGCAAGTCCCTGGGGTTTTCATGGCCTCTCAGAGTCACACTCTGAGCCGCACATCTGGTGTCAAACATACTCTCTTCCTGGTGACTCCAGCACCAGCCTGCTGCACCGAAGCCTCGCTTCCCAGCAGCCCCGAGAACTCTCTTGGCCCCTTTAGAGGAAGCCGAGCTGGGAGCCTGCGGCCACCCGTGACCACTCAGGATGCTGTGCTGCAGCCCCGAGGCAGACGCCTCCCGCACAATGAGGTTACCGAGCCCAAGCTTCACTTCCAGTTAGAAAATCCCCATCAGCCAGTGCCAAGAAGACGCCACCCACTGCATCATTAAATTGTAACAAGCCCTGGAACTCACTCCAGAAGCCCTGCCTGTCTGTCCTCACAGTTGGCAGGAAGCATGTGATTGGCTGACCAGGCTCAGCCTAGCAGGCCTTATCGCCAGCTGGTTATTATTTGATGAAAGAGCCTTCCTCCTTCCGTGGCTTTTCAAAACCATGCTGAGAGTCTTTGCGGCTGTCGGTGGGCTGTCTCTGAGGTTCCTGCAGAACACCCCGAGTCCTCTAGCCCCCGGCCTGCAAACAAGCACGCAGAAGAGCTTCTTACTCAGCCACAGCCTGGGACTGCCTTCTCCAGAATCTTGATCAGCTTTGCTAATCAACTCATTGGGAATAATTCCCCCAACACCAGCCTCAAGGATACAGGTATTTAAAAAAACAGGGGGCGGTGAGGGGCCAATTTCTCAGAATATATTCTCTAATATAGATGGGACATCAGACGTGGAGGTGGGATGGAGGGTTGGGAGGCAAATGGAACACAGGAGAGGGAGACACAGGTGGGCCAGGGTCTCCAGCATGAGTTGTTTGCAGCTTGGGAAAGCTCCGAGGCCATTTGTGATACAGTTCTTACATCCACATGTATTTGATCCCCATAAAATGCCTCTTGAGGTCTAGCTACTTTTTTGGCCTCCTTATAATCCCTCACCCTGGCCCACAACCCTAAACCCCTGAGAAGATTTAAAGTATTTATTAAAAATCTGATCACTTTAGCTTGAAATGCCATTAAATATGATTGGCCGATGGAACACGATTTTCAAAAGCTCTGCTGAGTGGCACATACAAGTCCTTGCACTCGCCCTCGTGATGCTGGCTGCAGACAATGGAAGAGTCAAGCCGAGCACCTCTGAATGTGTCTCCACTGTGCCTGAGGTCTGCCTTGTGCAGGGGTCGCTTTCTCCCTATCATAACCCCAGTTCAGTGGTGCTTTCTGAGTTTAGGTTGGGAAGACAGCTTCGTGTCCAAGGCCTTTCTCCTACAGATGCAAGCTGGGCTCCAGGGATGTAACCAGCTGAAATGAAGAAAGACAGATAAAAAAACAGTCGCTTTGTGTTGAGTTCAGCTGGATGTGGCTAAGAAAGGAAGGATGCAATATAAAAATGAAAAACAATTTTATTTTGTGTCATTGGGAAAAGCCTTTTATGATACTTTCATATTCTTAAACTGTGCTTCTTCCTATACACATTATAGGTCAGGAAAGAACCAGGTCACAGCAGTTTCCTCCCCCAGTCTTGGTGCCTAGGGAACCTTCACTCCCAAGTGCTCCTATCACAACGTCTTCGTCCTCAGGCATGTGGATCCAGGTCATCCCTATTCTGTTAGCTGTGGTGGCAGAGGCTGTGGCTGGATCCTACATGGCTGTCCACGGATAGAAGATTCTTCTCCCTACTCTCTACTCTGTGGATTCCCAGGGAGCTTTCTCTGTGGGGCCACTGGACTTCTTGGGAATGCTCAGAGTCCTCGGTGTGAGAAATTCATCAGATTGAATCCTACTCCCCTTCATAATTTTATGGGACGCGCTGAGATGCAGAGGGCAAGCCACGATAGGAAGTGGAGCTCCTGGGCCTGGGTTTCCCCTGCCCTTTTGGAAGCTGTGCTTCCCTTTGCCATTGTTTGGATGGCCTGGATCCTGCTGGCCTCTCTGACCTTTCCCATCACCTTTCTCCATCTGTCTCACCATATGGATATTCTTCTGGTTCTTGGCATCTGCTGTCATCAAACATTAATATATTTTATCCCTTTTGCTTAGTGTATTCACCCTTTCCCTGCCATCAGCACCCAGGTCTGGCCAGGTAAATCTCATTTTGCTATAAGGTTAGGATGCCATGAACTCCCTTGACTGGACCTCTGCCATGTTGTCTTATGACTGGTGGTTTCTGCTTCATTGCCTGTGCTAGATGGGGAACTCTGGAGAAGCATGGAGCACGCATGACCTGTTAGCCAGAGCCCGCAGTGTCTGGTGAGCAGTAGGCTTGTACCGATCATAAGCGCTAATGCAGATGGAGTGCCTGCTATGTGCTAGCACTTTTCTGAGTGCTTTCTACTAATCAACACAATCCCCAAAACTAGCTGGGGAGGCAGGTGTCAGCCGTGTAATGTATGAACAAACTGCAAGTTAAGAAAAATATATATATTAGAACAGTAAATAGAGCCCATGCTTTTGCTACATGGTGCAGCTTGGGATGAATGAATCAATATAAACTTGAGCGAATGATAGCAGGCTAGTGGTAGGATCACGGCAACACACTCATGTGCTCCGTCTGATCTGTTTATGCAGCTGAGCCTGTGAGCACCAACCATGTAGCCGGCTGTGAGATCAGATACGATACTAAGTGGGTATAGTTGCAGAACTGGCTTATTTTGGTTTTGAATTTTCTTCTCTATCTGCTCTGGTTTCCTCATCAGCCTTCCACCTGCCCTTATAGCAAGCTTCACCACTCGTAATCTCTCCTAAAGACTGAGAGGGCCTTCAGCTGTGACCTCAAAGGACCCACTAAATGTAATGTACCTGGATGCTAACTGTCTTGGGTGCTGTGCCGGCAAGTCTCCTTTATCCTCCTTCACATGCAGAGGGGTTGGCACCACCTTATAGACCAGTGATGGTGAAACTTTTAATTATAACCAACAGCCTGCGGCAGTGGGGTGCCTTAGGTTTGCCACCACAGTTTTAGACTCAGACTAAGAGTAGAAGAGCAGAAGTCACTTGCCCAATCTGCTAACTGCTACAGCTGAGACTGAGTGTCATACAGTTTAGTCTCAAATCCAGGGCCTTTTTCATATGGCGAGGACATTCCCTAGACCAGCGATGGCAAAGCTTTTAGAGATGAGCGGTCAAACCGCAACCTAAAACTCACTTACTTATGATGAAGTGCTGACACTGCAAATTAAACCTGAATACTGAGGCTTTAGTTTAGGAAAAAAGAACTCATACATTAACACCTTTTGTCTTAAAAGAAAAACAAATAACATGGGTACTGTGAGTTTTCTCTCTAGACCTTTAGTTTTGGGCTTACTGTACTGTATGAAGGTGACTAGTTCCCTCGAATGTTCCTTCTTCTGTTTCCCTAGTCACTAACTGGGGATTCCCTGCTCGCAGTGGCCCCCGGCCTCTTCTTCTAGCCTAGATCTCAGAGCTGGCACCTGCTCTGGTTGGTGGGGCTTGCGGGCCCACACTTGTGCCTGGCTTGGCCAGGCTGGACACCTGCCTGGAATTCTACTCTGCACTGTCCTCAGTCCTCAAGGAACCCATTTCTCTCTCCTCCTCTCTCAGGGAATGGTCTTGGGGCATTTGATTCTAGAACACCACATTTAGAAGTGCCTAAACTAAAACCCTCTGCCAAAGGGATTTTCATCAGTGTCTTGATCTTTTGTTAGAAATGTAGTGGAATATAAAGCTGAATCTTGCTTTTCCATTTGTTATTTAAAACAATTCTTCTGTAAAATGGGTCAAATACTTCTCTGCTAGGCTGCCTTTGAGAATGGAGATTCTGTACCTACTGTGAGAGACAGGAGCTGGGGACAGAATGGAGAGGAAGGCAGAGAAACCACCTCCCTGGGTAGGAGTTACAACTCAGCGGCGCAGAAGGCATTAAAAAGCTCACACGAATAAATAGACCACCCCCTTCTGAGATGAGAAAAAGAGCACAAAAGCTGATTCAGATGGGACAGGAGCCAGCAGAGAAATGGCTCTTTGGTGAACCAACAACGCTGAGCGCATTGTACCTCTGGGCCACTGCCCAGAATATAGCAGGGCTAAGCACCCGGCATGGCAGCATGGCCAAGGCCCTGCCTTCCCCAGGTTGGAGTCTATGAGAACAAAATGAAGGAGTCCAACAAATGATTCTTCAGAGCCCAGTGTGCTGTGAGCCTCTTGAGTCACAGTGAAGAACAGAGCAAAAGGGTGCACATGAGACTCCCTCCCTGTCCAGTGTGCTCCCCCATTCCCACCCCCACAGATGGAGAGATGGAGAGGCGGGGTGCACGAGGAAGAGCTGGCCTACTCTGTCTCCAAGATGCCTCTTGTTCTTAGCACTTCCTTCCTGCTTCCCCCACTGGAGAGCGACCCCTGCTTCCCTGGGGTCACTCTTCCCCTTTGCAAGCACTGTCTTCTCCTGGTGCAGCTCTCTGTGTCTTTCCTCTTTAAGTCCTGTAGCGGCAGCCTAGTGACTAACCTATTTGGGGCAGCCCGGAGCGGAGCGGAGGAAGGCTGGGATATGGACAGGGAGCTGGGGAGCTGGAGAAGGGCCCAGGGATCCTTAGCTGCCCAAGTGTGCTCCACGGCTGCCCACTAGGCCTGCTACCAGGAGCACTGTGTTCCCTTGGCGCTGTGCACAGTGTCTTTGAAAGCGCTGAGGTCGGGCATTAGTGACGGCTTCTTTAGAGCTGGTTAGTGTTTTTTTTTTTTTTTTTTCAGATAAAGCCAACAGCTTTGGGTATTTGTGGGAAGACTAAGGCTGCAGATAGTGATGAAAGGAAACATTTAGCCTTGGGTCCCCGAAAGAATGGTGATGTCGGCATCTGTGTGTCCCACCTTGCCTGTGGGGTCACTGTGCCCTTGATCTCCAAAGATGAATCAATTCGTTCTCCACCTGGGTCCCTACTCTTACCTTCACCTGTCTTTTAGTCAGTCCCTTCCTGCTGCGTTGTGAATGCAGCTGTAGTGAAATCACCCCCCCTGGTGTTTCAGCAAGTGATGTTCTAATCATGGGACAAGGGAGCTGGACTGAGATTTCAGGGCACACCACTCTCCTCCACTTGAATTCTGGATTTGAAAACTCCCTTTCAGATGGGGGACTTGGAAAGGGCTGAGTGTTGTGGAAAGAATGGAAATGTTATGCTACAAAGCACCAGACCAAGAGCATTTCCAGAGAGACTTTGAATAGCAGACAGTATCCCAAGGCAATCCCCTCAGCTACCTCAGAATAGGGAAATGACGGTGAAGTTGCTGTGGAAAGTTCGCCACCACCATTCAATTTCCAGAGCCCACAGCCTTGCTAATCCCACATAGATGAGATCCAGTTCTCCAAGTGCTTACAGCATTGGAGATGTGAGGTGCCCTAATGAAAACACTCCATCACCACTCCTGCGTCTCCAGCAGCAGCAGCCAGGCATCCTCTTCCAACCCAGCCTCCTCCTCCCCTCAGTGCCTGTGCTTAGGAAGGTTTGCATTTGGCCTCCTGTGGGGCTAGGGAAAGTGTGACTGTGAACTGGGCTTCAGAATCCTGCTAGAAACCAGGTTGGCCAAAGAAACAGTCTTGAAAAGCAAGGCCATCCCATTTCTCTGTGGGATGGACTTTCTCTGCACAGAAGAGCTTGTTGCTGTGGAACTTAACCCTGAGGGCTGCTGGGAACACTGTTTGGCTTTGTTTGTTTATTGAATCAATTCCAAAAAGTGACTATGGAGAGCAAGGGCCTGGGAAAATGGAAAACCTTGCTACTGAGAGCTCTGCTAAGACAGGCAGTGGAAAACAAAGAGACCAGGCAGAGTAGCAAGAGGGTGGCTCGTCCTCCACACTGCCCCCAGCAGGGCCGCTGCAGGGACCACAGAAGAGGAGCTGAGGTTTCGCTGCTTTGCCAGGCACATGGTCAGGGTGCTGGCGGTCCTGACCTCAGTGAGCTGCCCCTGGGGTACGGTTAAGTATCTGGTGCACACTGCTCGGAGTGAGCCTGCTGCGGGGGGGAGGGTAGCGCCCCACCAGGCAGAGCAGCAGGCTTTCTTAGGTGATAGCAGTTGTGCACTCAGATCCCACTGGTCTGTGAAGCAAGGCTGTGTGTCCCTGGTGCTTGAGACCCCTCCTCGAATACCATCTTGCTACACTACTGTCCCTGCTCACCTCTAAATAGTCCAGTGATGGGACAAGAAAGCCCACTTGAAGCTCTCAAGAAACTCACAGCCCAGGAGAAGGGATGGATAATTAAACAGGCCATTGAGTGTAAGATTACAGAGTGGAAAGTGGGACCGTGGGGCAGGATGCTGTACTCACAGGGCAGCCCATTCCCCCAGCTGTATACCACAGCCCTGTCCTGGAATACCTCCTCATTCCAGCCAGCTCCGGCGGTTCCCGAACACTCACGCTAGCACGTTCTAGACTGAAGGTTGATGTTAGTCTACAATACCTTTTACAGGTTAGGGTGACATCAGAACGAAAGATAAAGTCACAAGTATTTAATACCGCTCTACATGTTCAATTTGAGGGGCTGCCTTTTTTTGTTCTGAGAGACTATCCTTGCTACTTGTTTGGATGATAAAGTGTTCTTTCTTTAATTAAATGATGGTGTTTGACAGTTGAAGATTTTGTGTAATCCTTGAACAGAATTAGAAAGTTCATCTCCTTTGTTGACTACACTGTGATAGCTCAGTGTCTGGGAAATTGTGTCCCAAAACCTGCTTGTCACTGAGGCTAATATCCATGTCCAGCCCCAAGCAGAGGCCTGGGGTGTCTTTTGTCATTTCTGATTTTGCAATCTGTTGCACAGCGGCAGGGGTAATATATTTAAATTCCGCTCATTTCTCTAGGATGCTTCACTAGTTGTGGCAGCCAAATTCTTAAATAGAATCTACGGCTTTCTTGGTGTCTCAGGCTCCTGTATGTTTAATGCTTCAAGTATCTGTTTTCTGGGCCAAACTCATGAAAATCTAAAAGGGAATTAACCATCTCAGAAAGTAATTGCAATGGAAATAAGAGCCATTAGGACTCAGTGTTATCAGGATGTTTAATTTTTCATTGATATTTCAAGATAAAAGTTGATCTTCAGAGTTGTGTTAACCCAGGTCACCAGCTTCCAATTAGCTGCAGCTTAGAGACTGCTCAAAAAGATACATGTACTCCATATACTGATTATCTTGGGGTAGTTGAAATACTAGGAATCTTGTAGTAGGGAACCTCAGAGTCACAGGATCTGCTGTGGTTACGTGAAATCTTAAAATACCCCTGGCAATCCTGACATTTTACATAGGCCCAGAGTATTGGAAGTCCCTTGAAATACTTGATGGGCAAGAGAAACACATCCGCTAGACAAGCCAACTCCCACTGGTTAAAGTGGTAAAATCCAAGTTGGATAATTCTCTGTTGGAAATTGTTTAAAATAAGTTAAGCCTTGCTAAGTTTATCTGTCAAGCAGCGTTTGTTTTACCCAGGTTTGCAGTGTCAACTTCACTCCATGGCAACTGCAGAGGAAAAACTTATTCTTAGACCCAGAGGTTCTGGTAGTCAAAGATGCGACTTGTGTGTGACCCTGGAAGACCCTGTCCTCTCTGTCTGCCCGGCCCTTCCTTGAGACCCAGCATATCTCCTGGGGCAGACTAGGCCAAAAAATGGTCATTGGTGACAATGATAAAGCAAGCAACTAGTACATCTTAGCGAATCAGTTTGTACTTTGATCTAATATGACCCATCATTGTTAATATTGTTAACTTGATTAATTATTAAAACTTTCTTTGACTTGATTATTGTGCTTGGTTTGTAACCAACTTCGAGAAGAGGCCAGGGTGGGAAAGTGAAGCTGGTAGGCGGCAGCCGCTAGCGGAGCGTTCTCTGTTCTGAGTTTTTTGTCTTCATCCTCTGGAAGCTGTGCTGGCAGCTTATTCAGGGGCTGCTTTGGACTGGACAGTAGTAGGTATGGGGCACCTTTGCTTATGTAATTGTGGTGGCTTTGCCTGGACTCCTGTTGCACCAATCTTTTCTGCTGAGTGCGTCTGTCTTACAGCAGGCAGCCCTTCGGTTGCCTTGAGGTCATGGCAAGACGTTACAGCAAGCTTCAGGCCACATTTCTCCCTGTGGCTTTACCATCAGCAAGCTGTGCAGCCCTGGGAAAGCCCCTTTGTCCGTCTCATGTCTCAGTTTCCTTATCTGCAGAATGTGTTGGATTGGATCGGACTCTCTTAGCTTCTGCTGCTATGGACCTTAACTCTTTACCGTACGGCTGTCTTGTGTGTGATAGGATGTTGTAACAATCAGGTGGATGCCAGTAGGATGCCTCCCCTCATTTGTAACAACCAAAGATATCTCTAGACATTTCCAAATGTCCCCCAGACTAGAATCAAACACGAATTATATGATCCAATGATATCTGTCTCAATCTAAAAGAAACCACATTAAGAACTATAAACATGTTCTATTTTATTGAGCTTCTACTATGTACTGTGCACTGTCTTAGGCGTTGCCTCAGATCTATGTGTTTTTATTGAGAAAGTACCATGCATCTGATGGAAGTCTGAGTTAGACTGAGGGTGCTATCTGAACAGTCATGAGGTTGAGTACAAAACAGGAAGATTCTTTTCGGAGTCTTAACCAGCCATAGAACTTCAGCCTTTTCATCTGTAAAATATCAACTTTTTACATCACTGATAAGACCTGGTGCTTGGTGTACAGAAGAGCAACAAGATCGATAATTTCTAGAGATTCTGTGATACTTTTTTCTCCCCTCCTAAGAGGAGATGAAGGGTATAAAAACTTGAATTTGCCAGCCATACCACAGTGCCTCTCCTCCAACCCCCAGACCAGTGCTGATATATCCTCTTAAGGCTGCCCTGCTGTTTGCTTTGGAGACAGCTTCCAGGTAGCTTTTATCACCAGATGGTTGTTTTGGTCTGTCTTCAAAAGGGCTGCCTGTCTTTATCAAAGAAAAAGGGTCTCCAGGGACCAGAGATTTATAGGAGTGCTTGTGTCATCTGTCTGAGGGAGTATCACATGACAAACGTGACTAAGAGCAAGGGACCCTGGCTCTGTGCATTTGCAGCAGGCTTCGTCCTCATCTGCCTATCACCTCACTGGGTTCTGAGGGTCCCAGGGCAAAGACCATGTCATGATGCTGAGCAGCTGCTGCTTCAGCCCCTCCGTTGACAACACCTTGGTATTTTGTAGTCTGCATGAGGGAGGCATCCTGAGAAGGCATAGGGAATGCAGGCTGAGGGTATTTGAACTGCATTTTCCTCTCTGGTCAGAACCTGACAAGGGAGCATGAAGAATGGAGTTCTTGAAAAAACAGGCTCTGACTCAGATCTCAGCTCTATCAACTACTTCCTGGGTGACCTGGGGAAATTCACGTCTCCTCCCTGAGCCTCAGCTGTCCCTCATATCTGAGAAGTTTGTGGTCAGGAGGCTCCTTGCCTAACTGGGCCCTCATGAAAATTAAATAACAGAACACATGGAAAGCACGTAGTGCAAAACATTATGACAGCTACTGCTGATTTAATATCATCCTTCTTAGAAGTCCTACCATGCTTTTTTTGTTCTACTACCGTTGGTTCTATTTATCACATTGTGTCTTATTGGAATTTGTATATGTGTGATAGTTCAAACAAAAATTTTTTTTTATCAAAAATGAGATATTATAGTACCCATTGATCATTTTCTGTTATTCGGTTCAGAAAGCCCTGTAATTCTTTCACTCTATGCATGGCTTTATACTATTGTGTTATGTTTGATATTATTGTATTTGAAACTATGCTCAACTATAGCAGAGTAAGAGATATGGTGTTAGCTACTGTTGATGTCCAGTTG
>PVJX010008521.1:0-65278 GCA_004027295.1 Dolichotis patagonum
CAAAGGACTGAGGTCCAGGAGAGTTGGTGTAAGTTTCAGGTTAAATATGATTCTGGATGCAGAAGACTTATGTCCCTGTTTCAAGACAGGTAGCAAAAGGGTTGTTTCTTATTCAACTTTTATTCTATTCAGGTCCAGTAGACTGGATGAAGATCATTGGAAAGAGCCATTTGTTTCACTCAATCTTTTGATTCAGGTATTAATCTTGTCTAGAAACACCCTCACAGATATAAGCAGGAAAGAATATTTAACCAAATATTTTCATACTCTGTGGTCCAGGCAATACCCACACAGAAAATTAACCACTACACACGTACATCCTGAAAACTGCTCATTATTCCATGGGTACCTGTAAGAGGAGCTCAGGAAATCTCCATCTCAGCAGTGGAATAGCTGGGGTACTTTTCAGTGTCTGCTTAGTACAGCTGACCCTATAGCAGTTTGAGGATTTCCATTACTTCCCTATAGCACTTTGAGATTTTACTTCTCTCCCTTCCTGGCCTCATCTCCAGCTACTAATGTGGAGATAGCTGTTTGTGTAGAGGATTCAATTACAGAAAAACAGTGGGACACTTTGGATAAGCTACCCATATCCATTAATTTAATGGCTTTTTGATCAGGTTCAGTTATTATTCAGAAGAAAGTAGAAGCAATTGCACAGAGATGTGTTTGGGATAGGGGAGGATTTTAATAATATTTTTGTACCCTTGAGGAAATTTTTTTTCTTTCTCACAGAAGATTAAAGTGATTATTTTTAGAGTTACTGGAATATTAATATATCTTCAGGAAACTTCTTTCTGGACAAATTTTTCTGAAAGTAGCTCCTCTTTAGGCTATCATCAGGTACTTTGCTGGAACAATGTTTCATTAAATGTTATCATTTGTTCATTCACTCAAACATTTACAGAGGATCTCCTATATTCCAGGCTTTTGGTTTCTTCTAAGTCTAGGACATCATGCTTTGGTGTCTTCAGTATTATAGTTTTTGGGGAAAGGCAAGAATTTAAAAGGATTCCAAGGAAATACTACAGAGAAGTTTGTAGAGGGTGCTCTGGGCCACAGAAGATATAACCTCCAGGGTCTGGGGATATAGCTTAGCAAGCACAGCACTTGCCTGGCAAGTGCAAGGTCCTCAATTCAATTCAGGAAAAAAAAAAAGAAAAGAAAAAGCAACTTCCTATGAATAAAGGATCTTTCTTTGTTTTTTGATTTTTTGTTTTTTTTGTTTCTTCCTTCTTTCTGCAGGTAGTTATACTAGGAAGGTGCTAAGGAAACAGGTTTGTACTACTGTTTTGTTACTGTGACTAAATAGCTGAGAAAAATAACTTAGATGAAGAAACATTTGGTTCATAGTTTCAGTCCATGATCAGCTGGTCCATTGTTCTTAGGGCTGTGGTGAGGCAGAAATATTATGGTGGAGGATGTGTTGAAGGAAAGCTATTTAACTCATGGCAACCAGAAAACAGAAAGAGAGGAAAGGGGAAAGCGGACAGACAGTCCTCAAGGTCGTGCTCTATGGCCCACTCCTTGGACTAAACCCTACTTCTTCAATTTCCATTACTTCTCAATAATGTCATCAGATTGTGATCTCTCAGTGGAATAATCTACGTGATGAGAGTCCTTGAGATTCAGTCACCTTTTGAAAGCCACACCTCTGAACATGGGACACTTTTGGGGACATTTTAGATCTAAACTATAACAAGTTTGCTTTATCTCCAGGAAGGAACCAGGATGGGTGTAAATCAGAGCTATTAAAGTGCCCAGTGCAAAAAGGTGCAGGAAGCCTTGTAGAAATTTCCGGCCTCTGCGCAGATGGGTGTCCTAGCTCAGCGGAGGAATCTACTGTTCTTCTGCCTTTTGCCATATCAGGGCCTTAATGAACTGGGCGATGCATACCTCAGGTCTGAGGGTGAAAGATGGTTTTCTTTATCCAACCTAACAGTTCCAGTGGAAATGCCTTCACAGATATACCCAGAAATAACATTTTACCATTTCATAATTTTGTAAATATTTTATGCTAGTTATATAATTAATATATAACATAATACATACAATTAATATTATAATATAGATAATATTATACATGATGTATAATTAATATATGTCTAAAAGTATAATCACAGTTATATAATACAAAGTATTATGTAATATTATATAATTATAATATAATATAATGTTGAATATTGTATTGCTTTATTATATTAAATATTAAATGTCAAATATTATATTGATATATTTTTATATTTTGTATTACATTTTAGATTTCAAAACATTTATATTTTAAGACATAATGCTGACACATACAATTAAGCATCACCTGTGTTTATGCATTTTTAGAAAATTGATATAAAAAAAGGAAAGTAATATGATTAGAGCTCATAGTTTGGAAAAATTAGCCCCTTATTTACTCTGTAAATAGTGTATTTATAAGAAGTGTAGTTCTTATACTACCACACATTCTCATTTACAAGCACACACTTTTAGACTGAGAAAAGCAGTTTTGTGTGGATCACAAATCTAAGTGTGCACTCGAGTCACCCAGAGGACTTATTAAAATACGGGGTGCTGGCATCCACCCACAGACCTTCTGGGTCATAGTTCTTGGCAGCACCTCAGAATATGCATTTCTAACACATTCTAGGTGAGGCTGCTTCCTCTGCAGGGGATACATTCTGCCTGTTGAATGCCATGGTAGGAAGAGTAATGGTCCTTAAAGGTGTCTATGTTGTATTCCTGGGAACCTGTGAGTTTGTCATTCTGGAGGATAAAAGGGAATTAGTGTTTCAGATAGAATTAATTTATAGGTATTTTATATAATTAATTAGTAACAGAAAGTTAAGGTCTTAAAGAGATGGAAAGATAATATGCTAGATTTTTCTAGAGAGATCAATGTAATTACAAAGGTCCTTAAAAGTATACAGTTTGTCAATGAGGTGGGAGAGGAGAATTAGGAGCAGATGTAACCACTTAGAAAATAGAATGTTATTGGCTTCGAAGATGGAAGAATGGAGCCAGGATCTCAGGATGCAGGCAGCCCTAGAGGTTTAATAGGATGGAAAATGGATTCTTAGTCAGCTTTAGTAGAAACTTCCAGACTCTATGAAGTGGAAAGTGGTATGTGTGCAAGTACATGTGTATGTGTTTGTGTTTGTGTTTGTGTTTGTGTAGGAGTCTTTTTATAGGGGTAAGAAGAAATATGAAAATAACACAGAGATACTTAGCAATTTATATCTACGCTGACTATGCTAAGTCTTATAGCAAAGATATTCCTTGCTTCTGTTTTTGAAGCAAAATATAACCTTCCTTACCCTGAATAAGCTGCAAAGAATAGCAACTTATTTTCTATCTTTGCTTAGTAATTCCTAGAGATACATAGTACTGTCAAGATATGCTAATATATTTGCATCCATTTATCTACATACATGTGAGACATGACTATCACATGAAGTTTCCATGTATGTGTAGGGGAAATAGTCTCTTCATGGATACATCATACACAGATATATGCACATGAATTGTGTTTTAGCTGGTTCACCTTCCAGAGTCAAATGGCGTTGTTTGGTTTGAGCTTCATGTATCTGAGACAATCTCTTCTCATGATCTTTGCAGCTGATTTAGAATGCAAGCTGTCGGAGCCTTCACATTCTTATGCATTTAAAACAGAGCTGTAGTTTGAAATTTCTTCCATAGATCAACCTCTAGTGTTCCCGACTGACAAGCTCAGGAAGAAAGAGGCAAGGCAAGGCATCACTAGGGAGAGAAGCATGCTCAATCCCTCTTCATCGACATTTTGTAAGCTTATAGGCTAATTAATCAATTTCATTAAAAAAGAGAGAATGTTGCCATGGTATGATGAGGCATGTGTATGCTGCCAGGTGAGTATTTCATGGTATTTTTATATCTTTAAATAACTTCTGTTTTTTCTTTGAATTGGCAAAGGCCTTAAAATTTCTTTCTTTGTTTTTAAAATGTTACTTGGTGCACTGTTTTCTGAGATTGAAGTACTAATTGAAACAGAGCTGCTTCTCTTCTTTGAAAAGAAATAAGATCACCTTAGGGGCCCTGTTTCAGTGCAGGATTTGATTAAAAGATCCACGGAAGTCATTTACCAGCCTGTCTTCGATGAAAGCTCTCATACAAGAAGCTACTTATTTATTGCCAGAGATATGACCCAGAAGGAATTTTATCTATAATGTATGTAACATATGATTGGAAAAATTCAAAATACTTCCAGGAACATATTTAAGTCTAGCATTTTCTTTCTCCACAGTATCACAGAAATGTGTAGTGATGATGATAAGATAGGTGACATTTTGTTCTTGATGATAGTTTTCTGACAGTATCAAGGGAATTTAATATGACCAATTTCATTTAAAGAGCCTGTTAACTACTTGAAGTAACAAGTAACACTATTTAAGGAGCCCTTTCCCAATATATCTTCTGACTCCCAGTCACTAACAATGTGGAAACAGAGGGTGCAGTATAGCTTTTGAATTAGATCAGAATGAAGGCTTACTTTTTAAGTAGATCAAGGATAACAATAATACAGCCAGGCAGACAAAAATACCCTCCTGCATCTTATGAAGGATGTGAAAATGTGTGCATAATATTTCCTTCTCTTTTCTCTTCCTTTTTTGATTTACTACAAAGTATCTTTGCTAGGAGGATTAGGAATTTTATTAAAAGAGAAAAAAGGAATACATAAACTCCATAGACGTGCATCTGCTTTTCATAAGGGGCAATCTAGCTGCTGTGCCCTCCTCTGGGTATCATTTAGGCACTGTTACTAATGTGCAATCTGAGGCTTAGATCACGGTGTTCATTTATGAGATATGCCCACCAATAGGGTGTGTATTAGTGAAGTTGACTCCTCAGGCTTTTGTGTAGCTCAGTGCTGTTAAGTGGTGCTCCTGGAGAAGCTCATATTTTTAAGGACAAAGGTGATGTCCCACCAATACAGTCTATAAAGAACACCTCAGAAATGGAGTCCTTTTCAGTGCAAGAACCTTTTAGACCACCAACAGGAATTCTCATTTCTATTTTCAAACTGACTACGGGATTGCTTTGTGACTGACTCTGGCCACTCAGCCTCTTTCTACCTCTGTCCTTGTAGGTTGCACATGAGAACAGCAATCAGAAATGCTTGGCAGTGTGAACACAGACAACTAGCCCAGCTGAGTGAAAATCCAGCTCTGCAGAATAAAATATGCTCTGTTTTCAGCTATCTCCTGTAGTAAAAAAAAAAATCACACATTGCAAAAAGCACTAAAAATTGTCAGTGTTTATCTTGGAATACTGTTGTGTTTGACTGCTGTGACCACTAGCTTTTGACTTAGATCGAAAATACTGTAAACTGTACTTTTGGCTAGAATGATTGATACAGGTAAACTCTGCATTGTATAGTACTGTGCTTTGTCACATAATATGTGACTTTCAGCTGCAATTGCACAAAGCTACAAATGTACCATGTAATCTCCAGGTCCTCTGCAACCTAAAGTATTCATTCAATCAGTTCTGTGGGTCCCTTAAGCAGTAGCGGTTCAGCTAAGGACCGCAGATACTACTAAGAATAAGACATAGTCCTCATGTTTAGGATTAAAAAACTTAGAGTATACTGGATGGAAGGACATAGAGAAGAGTTAAAGTACACTGTTCCTATAGTTGGCCACTTGTTTTTTCTTTTTGAGATGGGGTCTCTCTGTGTGTCACAGGTTGGCCCTGAACTTGAAATCCAACTCTTTCAATAGTTGGCTTATTTTAACCTTGGTTTGGAGTGCAAGTTTACTGAAAATCTTTTGTAATATGCAATTGGTAGTTCTTTTGGGAAATGAGTACTACCTACTATAGTCCATTCATACTGGTACAACAAAATATCAAAAACTGGGTGTTTTACAGGCTATTCAGAAGTTTACTTTTATAGTTACAGAGGCTGGGAAGTCTAGAATTGTGGACCAGAAGTTACAATGACTGGTAAGTGTCTGCTTCCTGATTCATAGACGACCTCCTCTCTATGTTCTTATATAGTAGGAAGGGAGAGGAGTACCTGAAGGGTTTCATTTCTATGTACACTAATCTCATTCATGAAGGCTCCAGCCTTATTATCTAATTCCCTCTCAACTACACCCTCCTCGTCTCCATATACTGTCACATTGGGGATTAGGATTCAACCTGCAAATTTTGAGAGCAGGGTACAAATTCAGTCTATGGAGGTTCTTTTTTCAGTTACTTGAAGAATACACCATAAGGATATTCAGATATAGTCTGGGACATTCATTCTCTGGATAAGAAAACATGTCTGCTGTGTCCTAAAAGGCAAATTGGTGTTGGCAATGGAGGGTTTGGGGCGTCAGAGAGAAATGAGTACAGTGGGTAGATGGCAGGAAACAATTTGGGATCTCTGTGGCTGTTTTTGGAGATCTGTGCTCAGCTTGTACACAATGGAAACATTACATAAGGTTGATAACAATCTGTTTATTGATTTACACAGTCAGAGACTTTCCCTAGATTATCTAGAATGCACATGACATGTGGAATGCTGGATTTGGGTGAGCCTGCTGAAAGGCTCAGAGCATCACACCTGCCAGAATGAACCTTTACTTACTATGAACTTGAAGGAACCAAGAGCATTGCTCATCCTGGAAGGTAGGAGGTCTGCTGGGTATTCATGAAGTCAGCTGGCTGTTGGCTCTGAAGGCAGGTTCAACTGTGTCTAAGCATCCTTCCATGGAGTTCCCACACAGTCATCTTTTCCATCTCCCATTATCAGATCTATGCCTGTTAAACATAATCACAGAATCCCAGTCCTATGGCTCACTTTCAAAGCAGATAGGAGTCTTGACCTGAAATTGCATTAATTGACCCATAAATACACCAGAAGCTCAGTGTTTGCTTATTTTGGAAGAAGATGTATCTAAGACTGGTATGATCTCAGGCAGAAAGGACAGTTCACTTTCATTTTCATAATTCTCAGAAAGTGATTTTTTTCTTTGAAGATTACAGTTTACTTTCTCATAAAGAAAATGAAGCTAAATCTGCATGTTGTCATATCTTGCCTTGGTATTTTGTGTATACTGTCCTGGGCCTTGTGCCAGGGGTCAAGACATTGGTCTTTGTTTGGAAATCTGTGTTTCTGTGTGCAGTCTTGCAGTGGTGTGTTCATGGGATAAGCGACCAGGGTTTCCAGAGGACCAGGCAGTCTTTCCCTGGGAGAGACAGCACAAACAAACAGTCCTGGCAGGCTAGGAGCCAGGCACTGGGTCTACTTTCAGCCCAAGGGGAGTTATTTGATTGGTTACCACTGAACCTCCATGCCTCAATTGTCTTCTCCTCTTACTGAAATTAATTCATTGATATCTACTCCATCCTCCTTACAGAGTTATAAGGTCCAATGTGATAGGGATTTAAAATACAGAAAAAAAACTCCACCACCACCATGACCAGCACCACAACGACAACAAAAAGCAAAACCCTGGAAAAACCTCATGGGAATTAGCATACATACTCGTACCTCAGGTATTATGTCTGTCTTTTCTGACTGCAAAAACACATACAAAAATACCATGGGCTGGATGGCTAACAAACAGCAGAAATTTATTCCTCACAGTTTTGGAGGTCAAGTGCCCATAGATTCAGAGTCTAATGAGTATCCTCAGGTAGCTGCCTTCCTCTGTAACGTATATGAGGGAATGGATTAGAGAACTCTCTGGGATTTTTTTTGTATAAAGGCTCCAATCTCATTCATGAATATGTTCTCTCATTATCTAATCATTTCCACAAAGCCTACCTCCTAATGCCATCATCTGGGTGGTTAGCATTTCCACATATGAATTTTGGATGGACAAAATATTTAGACCATAGCAGTCATATTAGATTGGGCTTCAAACACCATCACTATTTAAGTAATTTACCAATTAGTTTTATAGACAATTGATTATAAAAATATCAGTACTTTATATCAAGCATTTAGAAATTATTGCCTTTTGATAATTTTTTTTTAATCCCTTACACTTTTCATGGCCATTAAAACTCAGAGGATGCTGAGCATGATGGTCTGAGGAATTCTGCTTTTTAAAATTGAGGGCCATATAGCAAATATTTTGTACTCTGTGGAGAATACAGTGCCGGTCATCTTCATTCAGCCATGCTATTATAGCATGAAAGTAGCCACACACAATTTGTTACCTAAGGGAAGGATATCTTCCAATAAAATTTTATTGACACAAACAGGAATCGAGCTGAACTTGTCTCATAGATAACCCATAGTTTTCCACCTCCTGCCTCAGCCTAGTTTCCAGGGTGTGGGTAATGTACTCTAAAAAAAATGAGCTGGAATATTCAGTTGTGCGAGTGCAAGCATGAAACAGGCAATTGTGTGTGTTTGACCAAGTTTGCAGTTTTTGCATGTAGTATAAATGGTATTTTGGTATTAATGGTATTTTAAGAGAGTGATTATTTAGACCCTCAGCTAAGTAAACAAAAGAGTAAGAATATAAGGGGAATGAAGGTGCAAACATGGTTGGAGTCAGTGGGTTGTTGAAGTCAAGAAATCTTGAAATGGGAATAGTTGTTTGAATATGGCAGCAGGATGAATGATGGTCATCAGCAAATGGAATGCTTGAGCTTTCTGGAAATGGTTCAGGTGTTGTCAGTGAGTTGGAGGTAGAGGTGAGATGGAGAGAAAAGCTAACTAGCGGCCAGAAGGACAAATAACAAAGAAGCCAGAATTCTGAGTGGCTCACTCAGGTGGATATTGAAATCATCAAGGATGGTGAATGGAGTAGTAGTAGAGAAAAGAAAAGGGAAATTATTTTAAAGTAAAAGACAATTCCAGATGATACATAAAAATTGTACACATTTATGAAGTGTTTCAGTACAAGTATACAGAATGTGTTACAAATCAGGGTAAACAGGTTTATCACCTGAAGCAATAAGCACTTCTTTATGATTAAAGTTTTCAAAATCTCTATCTTTGTTAAAAATATGATACATTGTCATATCTATGATCACTCAACTTTGTAATAGAACATTACAATTTTTCCCATCTAACTCTAACTTAATACCCATTGATTAACCTTTCTCTACCCCTCAACTCTTATCTTTCCCAGCCTCTTGTAACCACTATTCTTTCCTCAACTTCTATGAGGTCAACTATTTAATATTCTACACATGAGTGGAAGAATGCAGTACTTCACATAATAGTTTCCAATTCTACCCATGTTGTTGAAAAACAGGATTTCATTCATTTTTTATGGCTGACTAGTATTTCATGGTACATACGTAACAAATTTTTTTAAAAACTAGCCTGTCACCTGTTAGGAACGGGTTGCACAGCACAAGGCGAGTGAGCAAAGCTTCATCCTCATTCACAGCTATTCCCCATCACAGCATTACTGCCTGAGCTTCCCCTCCAGTAGGATTGGGGTGGCATTAGATTCTCACAGAAGCATGAACCCGACTGTGAACCGCACATGTGAGAGAGCTGGGGTGCATACTGGTAATGGGAATCTAACACCTGGTGGTCTGGGCTGGAGGAGAAGTAGTGACACTAAGTTGGGGAGCAGCTGCAAACACACGTTAACATTAATAGACAGTTTTGGCCGTACAGAGACCATAGCAGAGTTACATCAAGACTCTACTGATGAGCATCAAGTGACCATTAAGCTGCATCTGGTGGCAGAGTTTACATTGGAATCTGACACTTATTTTAGGTTATTTGTGGCCCAGCTAATATTTTATTGATTGCTTCTGTGTGTGCCTCATCCCCGTACTGTGCCCTTGTCTCAATCACGATTTTGGAAGACTCCTGCAAGCTAATCATAGCCAAACTGAGTAAAACACTCCAAAATAACAGCAACAACATCAACAGCAAAACCAATGAAACACCACTGGAGAACTTTGAAAGTGGGGAAAGACTCTAACTGTCAAAAAAATGAAAGCTGCATTTAAAGGAAAACACAAGAGTCCTAGTCAAATTACTGATCCACTGCAACAGGCAATTCACATTCTCTAAGCCTGCTTCATAAAATATGGGGTGACCAGCTCTCCAGGAAAGCTATGGAAACTTCAACACATGGAATCCAAATGATCTGCATTAAAATGGTAGTCTTTGGGGTTTTTCAAAAGAAATACAATGAACATGAAGATCAGAAGCAATTATTAAAGGCTACTCCATCATCAAATGTGTCTGCAAAGAGAGCATCATTCTTTTATTTTTATTTTTTACTTTAAAGATAAAAAAAACCAACAAAACAAAACAAAACAGAATGAAGCCAATGAAAAGAAACTGTTAAATTAGTGCAAAATTTCAAAGCAGGAAAACAGGAAAAGACCACTATGGTGGTCTTTGCTATCTTCACAACAGGTGTCCGCTCCATCAAATATAGCAAAAATCAAACCAAATCAAAACCAAATTAAACCAATCAAAACAAAATGTTGAATAAAGCAAAATAATTTGAACAGAACAAAACAGAGCAATATTGGATCTCAAAAACAAGATAGAAAGAAATCCCCCATATTAGCCATATTGCATATTGTCATCCCAAAAGAAGTTCAGATCACTGGCCCCAGGTCTGAAAAGTCAACCAAACAATACAACAATTCAGTTGCTTTTTGTACCTCAATTACTATCAACTCAGCCTGTCCTCCAAACAAGCCATTTGCTTATGGTGCTGGGGCTGTGATTGTTAACCTGTGAGCCAGTAGGCTCATGGGAGATGCTATCTAACTTCTCTCTTCCTGGGCATCACATCTTACACAGCTTTCTAGAAAGGCTGGCTATTTGACTTCTCGGTGGGCTCCTCCCAGTCCCAGCATGGCCGATTCTTGGGAGGCCCTGACTTCTCTCTTCCTGGAACCCCACATCAAAGCATCATTCTTAGTGGCTAAACACATTGCTAAAGCTAAGAAGTCCTTTATTATTGGAGAAGTATATATTATGCCTATTTCTGAGGACATTTGTCATGAGCTTTTAGAAGAGGTTATAGCTCTAAAGCTGGCATGTATTCCTCTTTTCACTGGGACCATAACTAGATGAATTGATGAAATAGCAGAGGATATTGAGGCACAATCATCAGAAGTGATTAATGAGTCACCATGGTATGAAGTCTAAGTTGACAAGTATACTGATCTTGACAACAATGGAACAATGCTTGCTTTTGTGTGATATATTTTTATGGCAATGCACATGAAACTGCGTTATATATACTTTTGTGACCAATCAACACCAAAGCTACAGAATTATTCAAGTTTTTGAATGCTTACATTTCAGGAAAACTGAATCAGTTATCTTGTATTGGTATATTCATAGATGGAGTAGCTGCCATGACTTGGTGGGTTGCTAGTTTAACTACTCAGCTCAAAGAGGTCACTTCTAAACATGAGTCTACATACTAGGTTATCCAAGAAAAATGCTGGAGAGTCAAAAAAAGTCACCTGAATTTCACAGTGTTTTGTAGAATGTGATTAAAATGATCAACAACATTAACCTACATTTCTTCATGTGAGGAGATGGACCCAGAGCACACATGTCTTCTCTTATGCACAGAAGTGGGTGACTTCCTAAAGGTAGATCACTGGCCAGAGTTTTTGTGGTATGGTAGCCATTCCAGAAATCTCTTTTTAGAAACACTCACCACTAGTAATACATTTTGGAGAAATGTATTTGAGTAGGTCCAAAAACTTGCTTACTTATATAACATAGTCAACTTGCTCAATGAATTCAATCTGTTGCTTCAGGAAAAAACAACTGTGATCAAGTTGGCAAATAAAGTGGCTGCATTCAAAGATAAACTGGAATTATGAGGTGAAGAATGGTATTGGGAATGCTGACGTGTTTCAAACATTAACAGAGATTTTGAAAGAGACAGAGTCAGGGCATTCTCTCTCCTAGCTTGTGCATGATCAAATCAAGGTAAACAGCTGATCAAATCAGCTTTCAATTTTAGTATGCATGCTGGCAAAGTGAGCACTCAACTTAGCTTTCAAGTGTTGGAACATTACTTTCCAACCACTACAGACCTCTAAACTAGGAAGCAGTACACTGTGATCCATTTGTGATTAAGAGGTGAACCAACATTGTGCTAGAAGACGATAAACTGCTTGAGATTGCAAATGATGATTGCCTTAAAAACATCTTTGAGACAACTTTAAACAGCCACATATCCTTGATTAGAGTCAAGGCAAAATATCATGAGATTGCCATGAAAGCACTGATAAATCTGTTTCCATTTCTAACATCCTATTTTTGTCAAGCAGGTTTTTTTTCACAGTGACAATAACCAAAACAAGATTATAGGGACATGCAACACATGTTGGCTAATCCCTGTCTGTCATGACCCCCCAAATGGGACTGTGTGCTGCAGGAGAACAGGGGTCCTAGTGATTCTGCACTGTAGTGAGTTGTATAATTATTGCATTATATAGTACATTGATAGAAATAAAGTACACCATAAATGTAAGTTGAATCATCCTGAAACCACATTCCTCATCAATGAAAAAAATTTCTTTCACAAACTGTTCCCATGTGCAAAAAACTGGGATTACTGATTTATAAAATTGTCTAGGTTGCACCCCCAGACCAGCAGCATTGCTGCAGAAGTATCCCCACTGTAGTACTACTACAGTAGAAATTCTTTTGGTTGGGGTCAGAAAATTGTTTTAAGAAGCTTTCTATGTTTTGAGGCACACTCAAGTTTAAGAGCCATTGCTTTGAGCAGTTATGAATTCCTGTTATATATTTAGCTATTTTAAAAATGTATATTGTTTTATTCTAAAAAATTAAATGTAAAGGCAGAGAGTATCCCCTACCCCAAGCCACTAAACATCATTGCCTTCCACAGGGGGAAATGGAAGTGTGTCAGAGAGTGCAACCTTGGGATCTGACTGTGGATACTTCTGTCACATACCAATGCCGGTGGTTTTGTTTTGTTTTCTTTGAGATCATAGAATGTATTTAACAGACTGGCAAATTCCAAGTGCTTGTGATGACAAGGTGCTAGCAGGTTCACAGTCATAACCTGTCATTGCAATGGAATCATTGGAGGAAATGCTTTTGCTATTTGGGTAGAGATGTTGGTTTTAAAAAGCAGCTCTGCTCTTGGAGCAGTCTTCTTATGTGTCTTGGTGCATGGCTCAAGGTCTAGATCTAGATGGCTTGTCTATGGCTTCTTTGGGTGGGTGCCCTGTTTCTGTTGTCTAATCCGACTATCCTTTATGGTTAGATTTGACTAGTTGCTAAGGCATTTTAAGGAGGAATATGAAGAACCACAGGTATATACCAGTCATGCTGAATCTTAGGAGTCCTTTTGCCCTGGCCTCCGCCCACAGAAGGGGTCCGATAGCCTTTCATTCTTGTCCTTTTAGTCTCCCTTTGTGAATCCAGTATTTTTGGTGAATAATGACTTTTTGTTCTCTAAGACAGGAAATGACCATTTCCAATTCACTGGTTCTGATGGTGGAAAGAACCTCTGTGTCTGAAGTACTAGATGTTTGCTCCATCAAGTGAGATACAACCCGTGCTGTGATTCACACATTTAGGCATCATGATGACCACGTTCTACGGAGGCGGGTTACTTTCCTTCTCTGAAGTTATAATCAAGTCAGGGGAGGTAACCTGACTCTTTGGAAAGAATGGGGAGTTCTAACAAATGTTCAGACACCTAGTGGTATTTGGTAGGGTTTTGAGGTGCAGGCCTGGGTGCCTGTATCAGCAATGGTGGAACATTCCCCAGAAGAGATTTCAGTGCCAGTCCCTACTTGCAAAGATAGCTACTTGGGTCAGTTCTGTAATAAGATCAGGCAGCTATTCTCTCACTTATTTTCTTTTTCATCTTTTTGAGACAGATTTTCACTAGGCAATGCAGGTTGTCCTTGAACTCACTTTGTATCCTAGGCTGGCCTCAAACTTGTCATGATCCAAATGCCTCAGACTCCTGAGCACTGAGATTACATGTATGCATCACCACACTTGGAAATTTTTGGACTTCTTGTGGTGAAGTCTTCTTTTCATTCTCCTGTTCTCTTTTCCCCCTTATCTTCTTATGAGCATTCCTGTCAGTTTTACCAGACTGATGGAAAAGGTTGAAGCAGTGTTTTCAAAATCTATATATATTGTAGTGAATGCAGCTGTGATGATAAAATGCCAGGTATCTTGTTTAAGATATTCCCAATATGGATTCAGATAAATCTGCTACATAAGTAGTTTCCTGTCTTACTCACTTTCTTGTTGCCTAGACACAATACCCAACAACCACAATATAAAGGAGAAGAGATTCATCATGGCTCATAGTATGTACATGTTTCAGTTCATAGTTGGCTGGCTACAAGGAAGTATGCCATGGCAGAGAAAAGCTGAGGAGAAGCGCTTTTGGCATGGCAGAAGAAAAGCAGAAAGTGTGAAAGAAAAGACCTAGGAGGGAGACAAGTCCTTGTAGGTCACACACTCTGTGCAGTGACCCACCTCCTAACAAGAAGTTAGCTATATGCCTCAATAATATAGTCATCTTCCAAAAGCCCACTGACAAGCATTTGAAGTTCTTGGGGGACATTTAGATATAAACCAGTTAACATGTCATTCATCTCCTGAGATAGCAGACTCTTGTTTTATCCAAGGACCACCATGATTCCTGTGTGAGGAGGAGGGCTTCCATAGTTTAGTATAGGTAATGAGTTTATATTTGTCTTACCAGGATATCAAACCAATTCTAACACATGATCTGTATAAGGTTTGGGTTGTATGAATGAGTTAAACAAAGCTTTTGTAATTGCTGGTGAATGTTGGTATTTAAAACTGTTTAAGGGTAAAGAAAATGAAGGAGACATAAGAAAGTGTTAAGATGGGGCAAGAGAAAGTAAATGAGAGAGGTCGACTTAAGAAGCACATTAATGCTTTTTTAAGGATGAGGCATGTTATGAGAAATGAGTCACTAAGTGATTCTGTGGTTGTGCAGATGTTACCTGTACTTAAACAAAAAGGGCTTCACTGTCACTAGGCAATATAATCTTATGAGACCACAGTTGTATGTGCAGTCTATAATCATCAAAACATCATTATGTGGCATGTGTTTATCTCCAGCACTCTCAAGTTAAACAAAATAGAATACATACAATTCTATTTATATAAAAGTGTAGAAAGTGCAAAGTCATCTGTTGGCCACAAGCAGGTAATATTTGCATGAGAAGAGGGTATTATAGTGTGGCCTGCAGTCACTTTTGGGGATGATAAATAGATTCATATTTTGACTATTGTGATGGATTCATGGTTTGTACATACATCAAAACTCATCAAATTGTGCATTAAAAATTATCAGTTATACCACAATAAAAATGTAATGTAAAAAAATACAAAGATATATTCATTCTGAGACTGAATTCTAGTAAGGAGAATTGTTTCAAAAGACAACAACATCCCCAAATGTAGCCTACATCTTTATTCTATGGGGACCAATAGGTGGGCAACAGAGGCAGATGAAAGGAAAGTGAGACAAAATTCTAGCTGTGTTTGTATCTTTGCTTCCTTTCCCCTCTACTTCTTTCTCTTTTTTTAGTCTTTGTCTTCTGTTTCCACTTCCTAGCCCGCCCCAAAGTCACTAGAATGTGAAAGGCTACATCTGTTCCTGCAAAACCTATTTTGCAGTGCAATTAAGTATTCCTTACCTGAGCTCCCCAGGAAGCTGGAGACGCCTGTGCTCACTGGCATAATGGATGGTGCTCACCCTCCTCACACAGGTGTGTGGAGGCTATTACACAGCACATGGGCGGAAAGACTGGCTTCCTAGTATGCAACACGAGGCTGCTCTTCCCTCCCTGAACCCCTTCAGAACTGAAGCAGCTGCTACCCTCTGGGTGACCAACAAGTCCTGCCATCGTTCACGTGCCCAGGCCGACTCACAAACGGAGTTGGTGTGTTGCAGCCTGAACAAACAGTTCTGCAGCCATCTCTGGCACCAGGCTGTGTGAAAAGAAGCCTGAGTTTTGTGACCTGATTGGAGTTTGAGGTTAGAGAGAAAAACTATTTAGGATTCATACTCATTCTCCTTTCAGTTTCACTCCAGAAGCTTGAATGGCTCCTATTTTTCTAACATATAGTGTCTGCTTCCCAGGATAGACATGTTTTAATTAGAGCATCCAATTCCTTTGTAGATAATTAATTTCAGTCATTTTAATGATCAAAAATGCATTTATTCATAATGTTAAGCATAAAGTATAATATCAGCAATAATGAATAACAATAAATAGCACAATAATTAGTGCGATCATTCTTTACCTTTTTAGAATGAACCATTAATAAAATTAGGGATACTCCTAAAATTTGGACATCAAATCTACTCTGAATATTTTGAAGCTACATGTTTTCTAGTCTACTTTGCATTTTACATTATTGCATCTGAGACCTCAATTTGTTCTCTAGTGAATGCCTCTGTAAGGGAGAAAATTATATAGACTAACTTTTTACTCTCCCAGCTCAATTATACATGTATATCATTATAAATTCACTGAAACAGCCTAGTTCAGTATTTCTTCTCTGTATAACCAGTCTCAGTAGATGAGCAGAAATACTTCTCTTCATGTCAGAAATTTTAATTAAACTACTCTGAAAATAAGCATGAGGCAGGACTGGCAGGGTCTTAATTTAATCGTATTTCCTGATCAGCTTCCGTAGTGCTTCCCTGAATGGTTGGAGATTTGGATTAGATGTGGCCCCACTACTGAATGCAAGGACATGGATGTCTTGAGGGTCAGCGTCCTGTAACCTTCAGTCTTTTGAACTTTCATCCTGAACTGAAATCAAAGGCTAGAGGAAGTTTGTGGCTTATAGAATGTCTTGAGTTATTTATGTGACTAGACCACATGAAATTAACTGATGATCCATATTTACATATATATCGTTTACATCTTTTTATTATTTAATAAAATTTATAGATCTCATGCATTTGCCAACCATGCTCTAAGCACTTACAAATATTTACTTTTTTAATCCTTTAAATAACCTATGAGATAGATAGTCTCATTAGCCTCATTTTCCTTATGGGGAAAGTTAAGCATCTTTCTTGGCTGGTTTTGACCCTCAAAAATCAGGTTCCAGAGTCTGCGTTCCTCAGAATTTTTCAAAACTCAGAATTCATCAAAATTATAAATGTACATCTGGAAGGAGCCAGATTCCTCATGCGCCTTCATATGTAGCCCTTCTACCTTCCTGAATAAATCTCTCTGGAACGATGGTTTGCTTTCAGTCTCGTGGTGGTACATGTGCTGATCTTCAAATTCCCTACAGTATTCAGCTTCTCTGTATGGTCTATTCTGCTTCTTGACTCTAATTCTGAGAATTCTCTGCCCCCTACCACCGCCATTTGTTTTAGAATGATTGATATACCTGGGCTCTTTTCCAGGTAATTACTGATATGGGGAAAAAGCACATTAAAACTACAGTAAAAGATCATTTTTCTCTTGACTTCTCAGTTTCTCCTGGTAGATACTCTGAGTCATCTTCTAACAGCTCTTCCCCCAGTACATACATACACACACACACACACACACACACAAACACACACACTCACACACACACATACACACACACGTATACCCATGTACACAGAACTTAAAGGAGAAATAGTGTATTTACATTTGCATATATACTGTTAGCTAGATAATGGATAGACTTGAGATTTTGTATTTTTCACCTGGGGAAAAATGATGACTTTTTGTGGTGGGATCCATGCTCCTATTGGAAAATTAAAGAATTTGTATTACATTTTAACATGAAATGCATTGAAAAGCAAAATAGAAAAGATTTGCAATAGAATATAATTTAATTTATAAACTCTCCTATTGCTATGAGAAAACTTGTTCATAGAGTGCTTGCATTGATTCTGCAGTGCAATTATTGTTACTGTTGAATATACATTTACAAGGATCCAAATGGGCATAAGCTTTATTGAATTAGAGGGGTCTCTTTTCTACTTATATTTGTGTAAAATGTGCAGTTCAAATCAGACTGTGGCTGATCATACCATCTAATCCACTGTTAGTAGCAATTCATGTATCTGTCCGTGAAAGCCTGTGCTATTCGCCATTCACTTTTTTCCTTTACATCTGTGGTAGTTTCACAGGAGTTTTGTTTAGCCACTTCCTTAAACATCTTTAAAATAAATGGTGTGATGGGCTGCTTACAAGGAAATCTAAACTTTTGTAACAGGTTATGGCTATTAAAAGCTCTACCTTTAAACAACTGTTGATCAATATGTCTTTTTGAAAAGGTTAGAGGTGGTTTGGCAGTATTGAATTAATTTTCTCACTTATCTTTACTTAGAACCATGGGGGAAAAACCCACACCAGAAATGGCATTGATTTGTGGACTGTGGTTTGGTTTTGAGAGCACAGTGTTGCATGAAGCTTGGGTAAGAAGAGGTCTATGAACAGCTGCATGATGCTGGATATATTCTCTGTGTTCCTGAGGATTGTAGGCCAGCACCAGAATTCTCTTACTTTCTTTGTTTCTTTCTAGCTCTGCAAATTTCTAGACCAAAATTTGCTCTGGTCTCAATGGCTCTGGCCTGCTTTATTCAGTGTCCATTGACCACGTGTTCAACTAACATATACCAAGGTGGTGGTAGCTCCTAGGGAAATATGGAAACTGTTTCTCTCTTTCTCAAGTAATTTGCTTTTATTTAGAGATTTGAAGACTTTCATAATTCTGTCCTTATTACTGTCTTTCAGTGATGAAAAATTTAAGCAGTGTTTTACATATGGGATTCTTTTATCTCTCCAAATTCCTATATATTTAGGATACATATTTTCAAGATAGTTTGATGTGGCCTTATTGATTGTTAAGATAAATGTAAAAATCCATATTTGTTGGTAAATGCCATTGACTCCATTCTGCTACCCCTTCCTCAGTATCATATTGACCTTACAATATCCTTTGTCCTGTCCCTCCCCCAGAGGTAATGATAGAGTGTTTAGGTACTGGGATCACACCTTCTCTGGCTGGTTGTTGCCTGGAACCATTCTAGGATCAGCTGGTTTTTGAACATTAACTCTGAATATAGGAATCTAACTTCAGGTAAGTTTGGCTTTGGGCTGAGCTAGTCAGTGATAAGTGCTCATAGACACAAATAATTTAAAGACCAGACTTTAGTGAAAGTTATATGACTTATGCGTATTCTAAAACATTATGAGAGTAGCATCAAACTTCACAGTAGTCTTCAACCAAGAGGAATGAATAACAAAGTATTTGTTTAAAAGAGACAAGCCTTCCCAAAATAGGCTGTTCTCAATTCAGTTTTTCAGTTCTCAGGTCAGTTTTTATTTTCTCTTACAATACAAAAGTTGTGATGGTTATGTCCTCAATATAGAATATGATGAAGCATTAGGTGGTTATGATGTCAAAAAGTGGTTCTTATTGATGGGTGTGAGTTGGGGGGATGCACAATCAGACCTTGTCTTGGTCACAAAATGATAGGTCAAATTTGTGGCAGATCAGAAGTTTTTAAAGAGAATTTATGTAATTCAGTTATAGATTGCTTGAGTAGACTATCTCTCTATCTACCTATCATCTATGTATCTGTGAAAGCTTGAGTACAGTATAGTATACATCACCAATATTAATACTGTGAATGTGTGCTAGACACATTTTGATTTGGAAACTATTTTGGGAAGGGATGTTTTTATTCACTTGCTGACTATCTGGTTAAACACTGAGACTCAAGTCAATGACTCAAAGAACATACAGGCCAGGAAATTCTAGAAATTTTTACATTCTCTTAATTGGCCTTTCCAATAACACTGTGGAGGTAAAATTACTAATTTAACTTTCAAGGTGAAGTTCAGAATGGCCAACTGATTAGCTGTGCCTTTTCACAGCAAATGTCTCAGAGCACTTCCCGTGTGTGTATTTCTACTCACTTCAGTGTTGTAAAGATGGATAAGTCACATCTGCTGCTTTTAGGAAACTTCCATTTTAATTCCCAGTGCTTATTTTTATATTTTTCTTTTATAGAAAATAGATATTTCAGCTCAACGAAAGCAAAAGTGTTTAATAAAGTGATCTGTGGACATGAATACTGCATAGGTTCAGGAAGAGATGAAGAATATGTTTAAAACATGAATGGCATTGACATTATAGGCTGCCTTTCTCTGGGGCAAAATAAATTCTTTTGTTTCTACCTTTTTTGTGAGTTAAAAAGTGAAGAGCAGACAAATTGGCATTCCCAAATCTTTATCAAATGATCACTCATTATTGCTATCTTATTTTGCATAAAATTTTCTATCTGATCCTTGAAATGATGCTCCAAGAAAACTGTTAACCTCATTTCACTGATAAAGTAACTGAAGCTGTGTAATGTTTCCTAAATTGCATGGCTAGAGTTGGAGATTTGAGCCCCACCTCAAAACTGTGGCCTGCAATTGCACTTCTGTGGAACAAAGATTCATTTTTACTTTTATGAATATGCAAAACAAAAGGATCAGTTTTGACCCATTCTCCACTGCGGTTTCCAACTTAGTATAGAGAAGATGAATATTGAATTTTTAAATATCAATAATCAATTTCACTTAAGCCAACAAGGCACTATAATGCCAATTGCTTACAGTATCAAATTATGAGTTTGCTCCATTATGAATACAGTGCCAAAATTTCTAATGCTAGAAAGATGAACTGTAAGATAGAGCAGTTGAAAAATAATTGAAGCTGCTATTAAGACTAGAACTCTATGAGATAACATTTTGAGGGCAAATATTCTGTCAATTAAAATCTTCACTTAAAAATAAATTACATATATTACAAATGTCTGATAGACAGCTAAGTTTTTTTTTTAAGCTTCTTGGTCCAAAGACCCGGTGAACACAGCACATTGCACTGACTGTATATAAGCAGCTGCGTTTTGCAAACCACTGGCTCTGACAGGAACTGTGAAGCAGCTCTAATTCAGAGGTCAGCTGCTGCAAGGTGATTCATTAGCTCCTTAATCACACAAATATGGCCGAAGCCACGCTCTCTCAGTATAGATAATGGACATGGCAAACAAGTTCTGCATGCACCACTGTCACTGACCTCAGAAAGAAATCTATCCTTGCAGAATGAGTCTCTTTTTCCTTTCTTTATGACCAAATGATCACTTTCCTTTCCAAGATAACAGCTCTGCTTGATCCCGCTTTTAGTCTGATTAGCTGAGATTTAGTTGTAAGGATTAGAAAACCCCACATTAGTCTTACAAATTATTTAAATAAGATCTGAAGTGATTCATCCTGTAGAATTGACATGGACCTTGCCCACTTTTCTCCTTAGCTCTTCTGCAACTCATCACTCCTACTGGACAGGAGAGCCTGCATATTCACAGTTTCTCAACTCCTTTATGTAAATTTAAAAAATATATTTAAAATTATTTTGGTAAGAAACCTTAACATGAGATCTACCCTCATCACAGATTTTAAAATGTAAAACATATTACTGCTAGCTATTGATACAATGTTTTACGACAGATCTCCAGGACATATCATTTTGTACTACTAAAATTTCATATCCTCTGATTAGCAACTCACTGTTTCCCCGTCCTGCCTAACTGCTGACAATACTCACTCTTTGCTTCTATGAGTTTGACTACTTTAAACATCTCATGTACATGGAAGCACACAGTATTTAATTGGGTTATTTTATTGAACAGAAAAACTAGTACCTATTAAAAATGGGTTAAGTGCTTACACAGACATTTCTCCAAAGGAGATATACAAATATCCAATAAATATAGAAAAAGGTCACCAATCACCAGAGAAATGCAAATTAAAGTCACAATGAAATACAATCCCTTACCTATTAGGAAAGCTTTTATAAAAACAAGAGAAAAAGTATTGTTGAGGATGTGAAGAAAAAGAAACCTTTGTACTTTTTCACTAGGAAATGTACATTTCCATAACAGTGCAAAATGGTGCACTGTTATGGAAAACAGTATGATACTTCCTCAAGAAATGAAATCTATCAAGTGATCTAACAAATAAGAAATTCCATTTTTGAGCATTTATCCAAAAGAACTGAAATCAGCATCTGGAGGAGATAGTAGCACTCCTATTCTTTGTAGCACTATGTTCAATAGTCAGGATGTGAAACCAACTCAAATGCTCAGTGTTGGATGAATGAATAAACAAAATGTGATATGTAAACACAATGGAATGTTACACTACCACAAAGAGTAGAAAATTCTATAATGACAACACAAACAAACCTTGAAGACACTGTTTTAAGTGAATTAGCACATTATTTCTTTTTTGAAAATATAATAAGCCTACTATGAATAGGGCCTGAGCACAGTATATTCTCTTGCTGTACAGTTATTGTGAGGTATTCCCACATGTCTGAGGCAATAAAGAAAAGGTAAAGTGAATTTCCATCTCTGTTCTAACTTTTAGCATGAAAGAAATGTTTCCTTCTGTAAGTTATTGTTTCCTATTGAAAGTAATGGAAATTTTGAAATTGTTAACATTTCTACAGAGTTTTTTCATGGTTGTTCTCTGCTCTAATAGCATCTGTCCATTTATATTCCCTTTTTTTGTTGGATTTTTTTCTTTAACTTGCTTGTTGAGATAATTTCCCTTCCTCTTGGGAAGAGTTGCAAAGTTTTCAGTGTCAGGGTCAAGGGGAAGCAGAGAAGAGTGCAGCCCTTTCCCTTTCCCACCAAGTGCCGCCATATCAGCACATGTACTATGACTAGTGTTAGAGATGGAGTTGAGTCAGAAAATAGAGTAATGCGAGCACTGTGGAGATGGTATCAGCACTACTAATAACATTTATAAGAGGCAACATCAAAGCTTGGCCACAGAGGTTGTGAGAGTCTTCCTCCCACAAAACATTTAGTTATCTTCTTTTAACTCTGGAGAAAATACAATGATAGGCCACATGTTTTTGACTTCCTTGAGTTTCCCAGCCAGGTGATAATATCTCGGTCAGCTGAGATCTGGTGCACTTGTAGATCATGGAAACATGGAACTTATAATTTGAATGCAATGTCTATCCAAAAAGGAGTTATACAAAAAGTAGAAGTCCAGCACATTCATTTTTGCCTCAGGTAAGCAAATGGTCTTGTTTTCATGCAAAAACCAAGGGAGTAAACAAAGAACTGTGTTTTCCTTGGGATTATCTTTGATGGTTTAATGAGTCTTCATGAAATTTCAGGTGCAATCCCAATTCTCAGCTCTGCCCATAAACTGCATATTTTAATTACTCTGGAGCATAGAAGGGGGATTTTGTTAATCTTTAGCTATAACATGATCGAGTGATTTGAATATTTCAGCCCCTCGCCCAGTAGCACGTGTATTCTATTTTGAAGTCACATTAACTATGCAGGGGGCCAAATGAGGACCTATGAGGATGGTCATCACAACATGGTCTCAGCATAGGGGATGTTATATCTGGTGATTAAGTCAAAACAACTCCACAAATGTCCAATGAAATTCAGAGCCTATTATAACCTTAAATCAAATATTCCTGGAAAGATTCTCAGGATGTAGCCATCACTACTAATAATTTTTCGAGTGTGATTTTTATTAACTTTATTAAGATTTTTGTAAGACTGAAATAAATTTACTAGAGAGTAGAGGTGCCCTTCCCTAGGGTGCTTTATTTGTGAAAGACCAGTTTATGTCATGAGTCCAAATAAAAGCTGCTTCTGCAGATTCTGATCTCCTGAACTATGTCTTGGTGATCACCTCCCCCATTTTCTCTCAACTTAAGTTTTGCTTAGATATGAAAGGAACCTCACATTAGTAGGGAATGAAGGTGAGAATTATTAGAAGGTTGCTTGAAAACTTGCACACAAAGCTTGTTCACAAAGCAAGCTTATATACCATCGGCATGCTGCTCTCTGTTGTAGTTAGCTCTCAAATTCCGATGTTGCAGGGGCTGACAGCATTTTTGGAAATCACTTTTTGAAACGGTCATAAAAGTCAGCTTATAAGCCACACACAACTGTTTGCTTACATTGATAGCTTCCTTTTGAAAGTTAATACAATTATTTACCTCATTGATCATATTTTATTTTGAAGGATGTTAGGCTATTTTAAAAAGACATCTTGGAACATAAGGACATGAAGTAAAAACTGAAGAAATCTGAATAAACTGTGGATGTTAGTCAAGGTAGATGCTTGGTTTAATAATTCAGCATGTACACTACTACTGCGACATATAAATAGTAGGAGACCAAGGATGTGAGGTATTTGGGTATTCTCTGTACTATTTTTGCAAAAATTCTCTAATTGTATATTATTTAAAACAAAAAAATATTTTATAAAAAGACAAGTATCATGTTCAATGTATATTGCCTTATTCTGACACCTTTTATGGTTGGCAAAAGGAATAAAACAAAAATCTCCTAAACATCTCGAAATAACTATTATGCCTAATATATATATATATATATATATATATATATGTAAATATATATATATGTAAATATATATATAAATATATATAAAATATATATAAATCATATAGATGCACTTACTTCTGCAATAACTATAGCAATAGTTATTATTTTAATGTTATAGAAGAACAAACCAGCAAAATCTCCCAAACAAACAACAACAAAACATTAAAAGATACTCAGAAAGGTTAAATGATTTGGTCAATGAAAAACAGCTAGTTTGTGTTAAATGTTAGAATTCGAACTCATTTTAACCTGTGCTTAAATTCTCTCTACCACATTTTCATATTTGTTTCATAAAAATACATCATGAACTTGGAAAATATTTCCAGAAGAGCAGTTTTCAAAGCAGTATCAAATACAAATTACCAGAAACCAACTGTTTTCAACAGGGTACCAATGATCTAGTTGTAAAATTTCTGGTTTATTTATCTTCAGAATTAGTTATATTCTTTTATAGTTGTTGTTACTCATGTTCTGATAAAGTCTATAGTGGTGACAGATCTTTTGCATTTGGGAGAAATGTTTTCATTTCAGGAACAGTGATCTGCTTGGACTAAACCCCTTCCTGAGCTTATCAGACCAAGCCATCTGTTTGGTAGAAAGGCCTAAAGTATGGAAATGAGGTTGGCTCTCAGAAATGTGGGGCTCAAACACTGCCCTGTGCTAACTGAAGCCCCTGAAGGTTTGCTGACACTGTGGTTTCTCTTGCTGCTACGGAGCAGTGAGAGTAGGAGCTCAAAGAGTGACCTGTGGAAAGCCCTTTGGTACCTGTGGTGGAGGCCGTGGCGCAGCGCAGCTCCTCTGTCTTCATGGTGCTGGTCACTCTGCCGAAGGCTCACATGTGACTGTCCTCAGGAGCTTCCCTCTGATGGAGGGAGCTGCTTCTCTTGAGTTTTGCCTTCTCATTTGGGGCAGCCTGCATGCGTTGACTGATAGGAGCTGGATTACCAAGGCCTTGCTCCTTTGCCTTAGTTCAGGGCATCTCTGAAGGCACCAAGTGCCAGAGTTCCCTCTAGCATCAGCTGAAATCTCTTTTGTACTGGCCTCCTGCTGCAAATTCACCTTTTACTCCATTCCACTTCCTTCACTCCCTTAAGAGTGTCCATCCCGGGATATAGCTTAGAGCCAAAGTGCCTGCCTAACAAGTGCAAGGTCCTGAGTTCCAAGTCCCGGTACAAGGAAACAAAAAAGAATGTTGGGGATTCAGTAAAATTCTGATCACTCCTGAGAATTCACCTTGAAGCAAGCCCTGTCTTTAAACCAGTGTCATGTGTGGGCGGCCAGCAGCAGTGGGGTTGAGGGCAGCTAAACACCAGCCCCTTCTGGCCTTGGGCTGGGAAAGAAGACGAGCCAACACCCCAATCCCCATGAGCAATGGTTGATCTGGAGAAACACAGGCTGCGATAACAGCTGTTCAGGTGAAAAGCAGTCTGATGCGTTGGTGTTTGGTGTTTCACTGACCTTGCAGGTCTAGGGCCAGTGGTCTGATCATCTACTCAGAGGATCATGGTACGCAGTGTGGCATCTATGGTAGATCTCCTTCTGAAGGTGGTGGCCATTGCTAATTCCCTATTATCTTGTTTTGAAGTCCTGTATCAGTTTGACAGGTTGGGTTATATTGTTTTGTTTTATTCAGTTTTGTTGTGTCTGATGGCATGGGTAGCTATTTTGAAGACAGCAAGATATATTATGGTAGCCATTTTGGATTCACTATTGTCTTGTTTGGATGTCCTTTATTGCATTCATTGTTTTGTTTTTATGGATTCTGTTCTGTTCTGTTTTGTTTGAGTTTTACTATGCTTGAAGATATCTGCAGCTATTTTGAAGACAATAAGAGGCATTATTGTTACCAGTGTTGAGTTCCTATTGTTATGAAGTCCTGTGTCACTTACACTGGTTTTTTTGGATTGGCCTTACTCCGTTTCATTTTGCTTAAATAAAATGTTAAAAAATTCTGGTCACTCCTAACAATACGTTATGAGCCAGGGATGGTGACACATTCCTGTAATCCCAGCACTTGAGAGGCTGAGGCAAGAACACTGGTGCAAGTTCAAAATCAGCCTGGACTACAAAGTGAGCTCAAGGCCATCCTAAACTGCATAGTGAGACCCTGTCTAAAAAAGACAAAAAATTGTAGATCCAAGAGGACTCCTCACTAAAACATCTATATCCAAACCACAGAGCCAGTTTCTAGCAGAGAACGGTGTGTGACAGCATCTCAGCACATTGTGCTCTCTTCCTCATAGGAAGAACGTAGACCATTTACGATCCCCTCTACTTGAACGTGTGGACACCGCTTTCCCAGCAAGTCTCTTCCACTCACATTAATGCATAGTAGAAGCTTCTTTGGACTCAGACACTTGACTGGTATAGCATTTATGCCACCAAAATGTAATTTTTTATTTCCTCATGGGTCCCTCTCTCCCCAAAATGATCTTTTACAAGATTGGGTTTGTGTCTTACACATCTCTATCTTCATTGCCTACTTCGATGCCTGGTGTGTTTTGGGAACACAGAAAGAAGTTGTGGGATAGAATTTTGCTTAACTATGCCAAATGGGTCAAACCCCTTAAAAAACTTCTCTATTTGTATTGGTTTTACTCCAAAGTTTATTTTTCATACAACCCTAAGTTTGGTGGAGTTTTCCCAGGAGCGTTATTTCTTGTTAACACCAGTCGATTTTTAAAAATTGGCAAAGAGTTGGAGGAAATAAAATCCTCGAGGAAAGAAATTCTGAGAGAAATTCATCCTAAAGAAAGAAATCTAGAAAAAAATTCTGAAGACAAGAATTTGCGTCTAGATCAGTTTTTTTTTCTATGATACATTTGATTTTGAAAGAAGTATAAATATAATAAAAATTGAGTTAGAAATGGTGAGGATTTTGTGCAATCGAGGAATGGTTACTTAGAACAGGAAGGGATTTTATTGCGTAATAACAATTAAACTGTATTTTCATAGATAATGTAATTGTCATGTGTCATTTGATGCTTACAGTACACCGTAGCACATTAGCTGTGACCTTCAGCTCGTAGGACCACTTGTGCTTTCTGATTCCCCATTGCTTGTCTTGTTTGAATCACCTGGTAATAGCTGATCACGGATGGACATTGAGGATATTTGCAGAAGGGCCCTGGAGAGTATCTGACCACAGGGAACTTGAACAAAGGAGAAACTAACAAGAACTGGCCAGAAAAATTTCTGTGATTTCCCACTTAGAGGCAAATCTGTGGTAAAGATGCTGATTTCTTAGGCTCTTGGGCCCTCTATCTGCTGTCTATCATGATCAGTGAGTTTTAATTTTTATTGCTTGTCCTTTCTCAAAACCTGTAGTAGGTGTTTTATCCAGTCTTCCCTGCTTGAGGCCTCTTGTCTGTTTTTCATTTATCTAAAGTCCCAAAGTTATGTACTGATTTGCTTATGGATCTATATTTTGTTGTTTTTCATATATGATAACTTTGTAACTTTAGTAAAAGAGAAGAATTTGTTTTGTGATGATGGAATGTACTTCAATAATTATTTGCTGTAGAAACATTCAACTAATCTGTGAGCCAGGCAGATAAGTTGAAGTTTTGAGTCTGTTTTGACCCTAGAGGAGTTCTAAATCTCCTCTCATCAACAGTGCTGTTCTTATTACTGAAATACTGGAGGAGCTAATAACAAGGAGAGAGCTGTTTTTGTCTTACCTAACATAAAATCAATTTTCTTACTATTTTCTTTACTCACAAAACTGTATACTCAATCCTATAACTTTCTCTTTGTTGAATACTAGTAATTCTCTTTGCTGATGTTAACTATGTGTCATCTTCTTAGAATAAATGCTTCTTGAGAAAAAGATTCCTATCCTGTATATTTGCAATCTCCCAAAATGCTTAAATGTGCATACAACATTGCATAAATGCTTTTCATATACCATGCTGGGCTAAATATAATTTTTATACTCAGCATTTGCTTCTACTTCCTTTTTATTTCAACCAATCCATGTAAATGGGGCTGGAGGGCTACGAGCTCTGATTTTTAGACTGTTCTTTAGCATGGATGATGATGGAATGTATTTTCAGCTAGAGCTATCTATATGTCTGGGATGAGACAGGGGCAGAGGATATCTTTCTATAGAGATGTCAGCTAGTGATGTGATTCCTTAGGATGAGTGGAGTCTCAACATTCAGGTGCCATCTTCTACCCTGCGGTAACCAATTCATAGTGTAGGGCCATGGATTGTCTTCAGTAATCTCTTGGTCAAAGCTGAACAGGTGTGACCTTGAAGCAAAAAGTCACCAGTGGCAGCACCCTGTGTTTAACTTCTCCAGTGCTTTCAGTGATTCTGACCATACCGCATTCCTTACTGAATCTCCTTCATACAGAAATACTGTTTTCTGGTTCTTACGTTGACTCTGATAGATAGATACATGGTTGCTCACACCATTTGTTGATGTAGTAAAAGTATTTTGTGGGGAAGAAATTTCACATTACAGTTCTGTTTGCCCTTGTGTTTCTAATTTAACCAAGATTGTAAAAAAACCAAGATTTTAAAAAAGCTAAGAAGTCATTTACACAGTATTTATTTAACAACTTTGATTGGCCCTGTGAGTTTCTATATTCTTTAAAATAAGTGTAAACATAGTCAATTTATCAGTTACAAAGAATTATAGCATATAGGGTGGAGTTTTGACTGCAGACTGTAGAATTCTGTGTTAAAAATTGCAATATTTATTGGTAGCTGAACATTTTCAAGAAGATCCAAAATTACTTACTCAACATCCTGGTTTAACAATTCATTTGTTTAACCCACTATATCTTCCCTAACAGCTTTCTATCTTTTGGCACAAATCCTCATTCTGAGGTTGAATATTGTAGGCTATTAAATTTTCTATGTTTTTAATGAGTCTATATCTTTTACAAATTGCTGGCTTATCATGAGAGGAGCTCAAAACATATCTGGAGATGATTAATGAGGCACAAACAGTATACACTTTGGCTCTTCCAAACCATTCTCCTGATTTTACAGGTAGGACAACATCCCACTTGTACTGATTCTAGTACACTGTATATTCACTCTTTGGTCTTGTGTTGTTGACCTCTAGGATCCATAACTGAGTTCTTTTTATTTACATTTTCTTCAATACTTTCTCATGCACGTCTTCCCTAAAGATTTGTAAATGAGCACTGAATCCATTAGCTTGGCAGTCTTGGCTTTCCTGAGTACGATGACAGCTACTAAAGTGAAGGCTCTTTACTATTTACAAACATTCTTTCAAGCTTTAATTATCTAAGGCTTTCAAAAACCTTATGGGTAAAGTAAAGCAAACAAGTATCATATTATTCCCATTTTGCAGGCAAGAAAAAGATCTAAGTAGTCAACCATTGTGGAGAATAGTGTGAAAGCTTCTCAAAAAGCTAAAAATTGAATTACATGTACTTCTGGGTGTATATGCAGACACACAGATTTTAAAAGGAAAGATAGAATCAGTTTGGATACAAAAACACTTCTGTATTATTAACTCTTTTCTTTAAACATATTTATTAGAAAATGGGATCGCTGTGTCCAAAAATTAAAGGTCAATAGTATTAATATGCCCAAGCTTTGAGCCAGTCCATGGCAATAGGTTATTTAGTAAACAGATTTCTGTAGTACTGATACTTTCATTTTCTGCTTTTACAAGTTAACATGGTATATAAGGATGACATAAAGATAAAAATGACACTTAATAAAATCGGTGACCTTGTGCTGATTTTGCACTCTAGATTTTGACCCCAAGGTAAACAATTGCTCTGGTTTCCTAAACTATTTTGACACACTTGCTGGAAATTATCCAAGCACACAGAGACTGTGTCTTACTCATTTGAGTACGCCATGAAAACTGATGCGAATGTAGTCGAACATCCATTAGGCTATATACTACTCATTATTACCCCAAAGGTTCTCTGAGTTAATTCGTTATTTTTGGGAGGGTATGGTGATTCTGGAATTGAACCTTGAGTCTCACCCTTTCTAAAACACTCGACCACTGAACTACAACTCCAGCTATAATTCACTATCTTTTGAGGTATTGTGTTGAATACTTAACCTTAAATGCTAATGTGTTTCTCTGGAATTCTCTACTAGTATAAAAGCAATCAATTTTTTTCCGGCATAATGGCTCTTTATAAAGGCTTTTTGTTTATTGTGTCTGCTCCCTTTGTTCTCTCTCCTTACACTCTGAATTCACTCTTATACTTTATTTCCCTTTTGTTAGCTGCTACTGGTAAATCACAGTGTACAGGCAGATTGTGAGTGGAATATTCTCCTCTTCTGTTCAAGACACATGCTCTTTAATCAGATCATTTTAAACATCAAATTGAGGGGACCTGATGGAGCATGGGTCATTCTCCAGGACTCTGGGAAGACATGTGCTCACAGCAACTTGGACCAGGCTTTCCTGACTGTTCCACCTGTGTCCATACAGGGTTGTACCATTAGATGCAGAAGTTAGGGTGTAGTGACTCTAGCTGTTCCATCCAACTGCAGTAGGTAACTGGTGGATGGTTCTGTGGGAAATTTCAGGGAAGAAGTGTCTCTGAGGCTGGCTTTCTTATACTTCCTGTTGGTCCATTTGTATAACCCTTTTCTTTTTAAAGAAATAAATGACTTACATTTTTGAAAGCTTCAGAATAGATTTTTGGGGTTGTCTAATTTTTGAGTAGTTTGTAAAAAAATTAATGATCTTCTGTTTTCCACATTTTCCTAAATTCTTAGAGGAACTGATGTGTCAGTAAGTATGGAATCTAGTTGCTTCTCTTTTTCCACAGAAATTCTCAGAAGACCTTTCTTCAGAAATACAGATTTATGTTGTGTCCACTTCTTATTACTAATGCTCAGTGAGAGAGTTGGCAGTGCTATAGCAAGCAGCTATTAACAGCATTTGGGCATGAGTGGTTTGCAGATGTTAAGAATGCAATATTTCAAAATAGAGATGAGTGGAAAAGCCAAATTCAAATTGATAAGAAGATTGTACATGTGCTTCATTTAACTTTAGACAGATTTTTGACTACTTGTGTCATATGCAAATTTGTACAACAATGCTTGAAATTGGACTTCCATTTCAGTTAATTAGATTAATGTAAGACTTGCATAATAATCAGCAGTTAGTTTTACTACTATTGGCCTTCAGAATTCAAAAATGATTTTTGAGTTTGAAGATTAGTCTGTCCCAGGGGAATGAGGTCAACTGGTTTTGGTTTGGGTGTAGCTATGGTTGGTTTTACTTGTATATGTATGGTCCAACTAAAAGACTTTTTTTTTTTTTAAGCAGAGATAGATGGAAGTAAAAATAGAATGTATATAAAATTCTTAAAAGTAAGTAGGGATTATTTTAAAATTAAAGGCTGAGTTTCAACAAAAATATGTACTATTTTTTCTTGAGTTTTAAAGAAGACAGGTAATGAATCCTTATTGCCTGTTTTGTCTCCAACATGAATAATAGGAATTTGAAATCCATTATAATTACAGTTACAGTGTTTGCTCTCCAGGTTTTAGATATCTGCATTGTGTGGTCTGTAAGGAGAACAGCTTTCCATAATTACAAAAGACAAGGAAGATTGCTTTCAGAAAATGCAATGGTGGACCAGACGATTACACATAAAATTCCAGGCAAGAAGACAATGACAGTGTTGAGAGAGATCACATAAGAGCTCAAGAGAGCAACACTGAGGACTCATTCAGCAATCAGGAAAACCTCAGTAGCATTTACCAAAACAGACAGCAGCTCTGTAGTGTTTGATTAAGCACAAGGCAGGCAGATGCTCCTTCTTGTCTCCGTTGGGAAGGTTTTCATTTGCAGCTGGGTGATGATTTTAAATAAGGCTTCCCTAAGTACTGATTTCTACTGGGAAATTGAGTGCCGTGGTGGGCTAAAGGAGTGTTCGACCACTCCGGAGCTCTCAGATGTGCAGTTACAACTTTGACATAAAGGAACATGCAGTAGAAGTGGAAAGAGCTCAAGGCTTAAGGATAACAACTCAGGTCTGCCTTTGCCACTAAGTAAGCTTTTCACCTTTTCATGCCTCATCTTATTCATTTATTAAGAAGGGGTACAATAACACACTGTGTTAAACTGGCTCACCTTAACTTCCATGTATCTTGGAGATTTTATCTGCAAAATGAGATTATTGTATGGTTCTAAAGAGTACCTAAGTAAAGGACCTTCATTGTTTTGTGTAAGCTAATTCTCATTTACCTCCCCATTCCTCATATTCTGGATCTGCTGTTTGCCTGTATGTTTCCTGGGGTATTTATGATGCTTAAATGAGACCGTGTACAGGTAATTGTTTTAAAAAGGTGTAAGAGAAAACCTAGAGTCAAGATGGGAATCTTATTTTTAAGTTAATTTGTCTTGCAATAAATTCCAGTATTTGGTTATAACATTTCTAAATCACACATGCAGTCTGAAGTGCAATTCTAGGGGAAATTGTGTTACTCTCAAATGCTGAACAATTTGTCTTCTGGTTGGTCTGATCCAGGTCCACACTGTCTTTATGCTATGCCACTGTGTAAACGACCATCCTCAAACTGGAGTAGAGGGAGTGATGATGAATGAGTTTAACCTTTATTCCTCTTTTCATTGGTGGGAGAAATTCAGTACCTCTTTGGTTCTTTTTATAATAGGCCTCTGCAACATTAAGGAAAGATGCTGAAACATTTATTTTATTGAGGTTTTGGATGGTTTATAACCTCAACAATTAGGTTATTGATAAGAGAAGCATACTTTTTATTTTTACCTGTTATATAAAATCTATGGAACCTAGATATTTTTCATTTAACAATGTTGGAGTCTAAGTGTATTTCTTAAACTCTGTAACTGGCTGAGATTTCCTTAAAGTTTATAGTCTAAATTATTAGTAGTGTATCTAGAAATCTCCACAAAAATCTATAAAATTTTTTATTACTAAATATGTGTTTAAAATAGGTTAGAGTTATGACAGTGATGATATGTATGTTTGCATTTAATTGAGAAGCGATAGATGTAATCTATGGGCAGGGCCTTATGGATCATGCAGGCATAATGAGGTCGCCAACATTTTCTAAGACCTTGAGAGTATGCTGAGTACCTACAGCACCACATATACACAAAGAAGAATATTTTGAGATTCTTTTACAGGCTGAGGACAGAGTGGAAAGAAGTAAAAGAAGCTTCATATATATCAAAGATTTCCAACTTGGGTGACTGAGATGGTAGGGACAGAAAAAAGTAGGCTTTGCAAGAAAAGTGAGCTTTTAAATTAAGATACATGGTTTCTGAGACAGCTGTGAGACACCCCATCATGGGTGGTAGCAGCTTCTCAGAGCCTGTATGTGTACCTCAAGTGGTGTCTGTACTTGATGGGGTTGGGATTCATTAGCTTTGTATGCAAGGGGTCACCTATGCGAGGACATAGGCACTGCAATAAGATGAGTAGTGTGATTCTTGTATTAGAGTTGATTTTAAACAAAGGTAGGTCAGCTATGTTTCTGATGGGCTTTCCTTTTTAGGTGATCTGTTTCTTTTCTCTAATAGCTTTTAATATTCTGTTCTTGTGGTGAGTTTCTGAAATCTTGATTATTATATGTCTTGGTATAGTTTTATTTTGTTCATGGCTGTTTGAACTTCTGTATGCTTCATTTCTTTGTATGTCAAATTCTTTATACATGCATGGAAGTTTTCTATTGCTTCTGTGAAGAATTTTTTTTATAACATTTGCTCTGTCTCCAACTTTCTCATTGACCCCAATCAACATTATGTTATTCTTCTTTGCTGCATCATGTAGCTATCCGATTGATTTTTCATGGTCTCCTGCTACATTTAAGACATTTTTATTTTCATGATCACTCGCTGCAATTCTGTCTTTAAGATCTGATAATGTATCCTCTCCTTTGTTCAACCTGTTGTGTATACTTTCAGTGGAGGTTTTACTTTCTTGGATTTCTATTTGGATCTGTTTCATGGATTCCATTTCTTTCCTTTGTTGGAACTTTCTTGCTTCCATCATTTCTCTAAGCTCATCTATTCTTTATACAATATAGTGCTATTCTATAAAGAAGAAAAATGAGATATTTACAAGGAAATGGAGCAACCTGAGACCATACACTGAGGTAATATAAATCAGACTTGCATGTGTAAACTTTGTATTATCTCCCTAGTGTAAGAAGCTAAAAGAGTAAATAACGTGCAAAATGTACAACAGATATTGAGAAATGGGGAAAAAACCATTCAGAAGGAAAGAGAAACTGAGATAGGAAAAAGGAGAAAAGAAGGAAGGGAAAAGGAAAATAATATACAAAATAATACTAATAATTGCTATTAGTTCATTGAAAGGGAGGGCTTGTGCCTATGTTGTTTGATCAATTTTTCATGCTTATATATTGTGATATGAGCAACTAATTTGAAGATAACAGTACACAATATACTAACCATTGTTACCCTCCTGAAATCTTCTTTTGAAATTTTGTACAATTGTTTTTTTTTTATTAAAATAAAACAGAGGCAGACACTGAATGAAGAGGGAAAATGTACTAGGAAATAAATTGTAGTGTAACCCTGACCAGAAGCAACTAATTGCGTATTTTCACTTTGAGGAGTTAGCATATTTTGGTACTTTCTCCTAATATTTTTCCCTGTTAAACTAGGGGGTGGGTCAACACTTAACTCTTCTAACTTCTCTGGAGTGTTGTCTCCTTCTTAATGAAATCTTCAGTGACTGCCTCACTTGGAACCTCAATCTTTCCATATTTAGCACTCACTCACCTCTTGCCTTGCGTTATTTTCTGGTATACTATAAGTTTAATGCAATGCTTTGTTTATTGTCAGTGATTTGTTTAATATCGGTATCCATTCATTGAAATTGTAAACTCCATGTGGATGAGAATTTTTGTTGACTTTGTACTTTTGGAGTCTCTGAGACTACCTAGTATGTGATAGAAGCTGCAAAAATACTTGTTAAGAACATGTGTGGGCTTATAGGGAGCCAAATATACAAGTCTTATATGACCAGTCCTCTTCAGAAAACAGGAGGACACACTTTTGGGGAGCATGTGAAAAAAGATTGTACTCTAAAATTTTATAGCTGGGAATTTGAGGCCATGTTCTGTGACTAGAAAATGTTTAAAGAAGACAAATGGTGAAGCCATTTGTCTTCCAGAGAGGATAATTTAGAATATTAATGGGGCTGCTGATAAGTTAGTCAAGAAAATTAAGTGTGTGCTTGCAGTGTTTGTGTGGTGGAGATTGATGGGGAGAACAGGCTGTAGGGATGGCAGCTTGTCTGGGAAGCAAGGTGGCTGTGCTCAGTTTTGCTGAGCATACTGCTGTTTTCCACTCAAGGCTGTTGTGGATGGCAGGTCAATCCTGGCTCTAAGCAGCATTATGGAGTAATCATTGTAACTCAGAGAAATTAAGGGCTAGACCAGAAAAGCTACTTGATTTTAGGAAATGAAGAGAATAAATAGTTTAAATTTAGAAAGTTGGAAATTAAATAGTCTTAGAAAACAACAATGTGCAAATACTATGACTAAAAATTTATAAATAATTTAAGGTTATGTAGAAACACATGGAAAATTAAAATAAACATAAATTTTTAATTGTGGAACTTTAAAGGAATCCAAAGTAGTTGCGGGAAAGACCTTGGATCTTCAAAAGGCCCAGTTGGCTCATGAACTTCTTTGAAGTATACTTTCCCTTTGGGAAGTCTCCTGGGTTTTTGGACCCTGTTTAAATGGGCTGTGTAAGGTCATAGGGAAGGACTTTCTGAGATGTTTTAGTTACTTTTCTCCTTGTTGTGACAAAATACTCAACACCCAAAGTTAAAGAAGAAAAGGTTTGTTGTAACTCACAGTTTTTACAGGGTTCAGTCCGTAGTTGGTTGGTTCCTCGGTAAGATAACATGGCAGAGGGGCATCATAGAGGAGGAACAGTTCATGGCAGATAGAACACAGCAAAATAGTAAAGTTAGATGCAGCAGTGGCAAGTGACAAGAGCAGCCCTCTTTCTATCCCTTGTATTCTATCCAGGCTACATGCACTCACATCCAGGGTGAGCTTTCTCATTGTGCCAAAGCAATCAGTGGATCACTTTAGTAACACACACCCTTAATCCAAGCAACACACACTTAATCTCAGCAGAGCACAGTATAGATCCAGCCACCTCTGGAAGGCCCCACCCATGACCACATGAGGCTTTGGAGGCACATCTAGACACAGGCCATAACACCAAGTTATGAGGAAGGTCTGCAGTTGTGATGAGATAGCCAAGAGATAGACGTTCATTTTAATTGTGTCCTGTTCAAAGATGAGCATACCAATGTAATGTATATTTCACAGTTTATGTTCTGAAACACAAATGACTCACATAGATATCTATTTCTTTTCTGTCAGAAAAATTTGGATAATTGTAAATTATATTTCTAAATCACACTTCATTTTTATTTTTGTCTTTTTGTGACAAGCTCTCACTCTGTAGTTCAGGCTGGCCTTGGGCTCACCTTGTAGCCCAGGCTGGTCTCGAATTTGCAAGGATCCTCCTACCGGAGCCACGCAAGGGCTGGGATTACAGGAGCATGCCACCACACACAGGAATGCTTCATTCCTTAATCAGGTCTGTAACTACAAACCTGGACAGTGAGGCTAACACAGGGCTTATTCTCTCCTAATGGGAGGAGGCATTCTACTGTCCCCCAGTTTTCTCCTCTTATGGCTTAAAGCTCTTTTCATATTTTCTTGCAGTGTCAGTCAGGGTTCTTTAGTTTCAAGCGAAAATATCAGTTCTTGCTAGTTTATAACAAAAAGGAATTTCTGGACAATATTGACCTATCATATTACTGAGAAAAGGCCCAATCTGTGGCAGAGAAGAAGCAAGCAGCTCCAGGTAGTCTTGGTGGCCTAAATGTCTAGACCATTTTGCTCAGGTTGAGGTCTCAAATTAATTTTCTCCAGCTACTTTCAGTTTTTATGTCGCATGTGATTCACATTCCAGAAAAGAAATATTTGTATTGTCTAGCTTGGCTAAAGGAAACATGAAGATTCCTTTATTACTGTTCAGGTTTTTTTTTTCTCTCTCTCTCTTTTTGTTTGTTGGTATTTTGAAGTAGTGTCTTGCTACATAGCTCAGGCTGGCCTTGAACTCACTATTTATCCCAGACTGGCCTCAAACTTACAGCAATTTTCTGGTCTCAGTCTCCCAAGTGCTGGGAATATAGGCATGCACTACTATGCCTGTCCAAAGGTTGTAACAAACATTTCTACATATCTGTCCCAATATGGAAAGAATCCTCTTCAAAGAAAGTGAAGTATGTCAAATGGGTGACAGGCAGCAAAAATTAGCCAGTATCCAAAAGAGCTATGGGTTGAGAGCCCTAAAAGAAAAGAAAACTGCTGTCTTCATAGATGGCCATAGCAGTTTAATTTCTGTGCCTTGTAATTTATCTTGGACACAGTTTCTGGGAGTGCCAGTAGAAAATTGGTTGCTATTTTTGATGTGTTCTGTGATGAAATTATGGTGCTTCATAGCTCTCGTATGCTAATCTGTAGCTGAATAAAAATAAGGGAAGTTATTAAACTTCTAGTGACCTAGAGCCACCATATCCAACAGTTTTAAAGTCATTGCTTTATTAGAATATTTTTATGATTTTGTTTCTCAGTGGAAATCTGGTTTTAGCTTGATCCATATTCAAGAAGAGTTTTAGTACTATGAGGAATGTGTTTTTGCTAGTTTTTTTTTTCTGTAAAAATGTTGTGTAACAAATATTTCCCCAAATCTCAGTTGCTTAAAACTAATGGATCAGAGCCCATGAAAAGCCAGACCAGACATTCTGCAACAAGAAAGAAGCTTTATTGGGCGGGAAGGGAGGGCATTGACTGATTTGTGGACCAAGACAGCTGCTATTTGGGTTGGTAAAAGGGTTTTTAAGGGTTGTTGGGGGGCTCTGAAGGTGAGCCACCCTGGGCAGTGTTGACTTTTGATCTTGAAACAGTTCCGGAAAGTTCCTTTCCTTACAGCCCGAGTGTGAACAGGTTGAACATCTGAGAAGTTTCTTTTCTTACAAGCCAAGCATGAACAGGCTTGGGGAACAGCTGACCATTTAACAACGACATTTATTTTTTACTCATTGCTTTGAGGTCTAGGCTTCACTGGTGGGTCGCTGGAAGTAGCTGGGATTGGCTGAGCTTGGCTCCAGGTTGCTGGTTGATTTCAGTTGTGGTCCGAATATATCCTTATTCTGGAAGTAATGGTGTTGTAGTAAGGCATATTCCTCTCACAGTGGATACAGATGTGTGAGGGGAACAGTGAAGTGAGCCAGACTTCTTAAGACTGTGAATATATAACTGACATGCATCACTACTGCCCATGTATCACTAATGCAAAAACAAGTCAGGTGACCCAGCCTGGTATCAGAGAAGCTAATATCTTTTATATCCCATATTTCTCTTGCAAGGCATCTCAGCTGTCATTTGCAAAAAGGGACTTTGATTATCTTTATGAAACCTTTGGTTGTAGATCCCACAGTTAGATTGTCATCACTTAATTATTAAGGACTTACTCAAGGTATATAAAACCAGGAAAGAAAGCTAGTTATTTCCCAGTACGTGTCTACGTGTATGAATATGGAACATTTTATTTTTTTTATAGTTCCCAAATTATACACATTGCAAATAAAATAATTCGTTAAATAAAAAGTTATTAGGCAGTATCTACAGAAATATAACTATGTATTCAAACACAAATGATATAAAAAGAATTCATAACCATTGTCATGTTTATTCCTGAGATGGCCTCCAGCTTGGCTAACATTGTAAGTGTGTAGGCAGAATGTGAAGTCAGAAGGTATCATGGTTATTTATTCTAATATACTTTCTGAGCACTGTATATATACTTGCTAGTTTCAAAACTCAGTCTCGATTGTAGCACACAGAATGATGTTGCTTATTTCTATTTTTGGATTCAATATGTTGCCTCTCCTGATTGTTTTAACTTATAAAATGGAAACAACAATAATACCCACAGTCATACAAAATAATACTGCTACATGGTATTTCTCCAAAGATAAATGATTTTTTAAGAAAAAAATTTTGTGACTACAGTGTGATGTTATCCATGTGTAAAGAAATAACTGGGTCATGATAGCATTAGGAGAAAAAAATTAATAGAGTGAAGAATCATCCTAGAGAACAAGAGAACTCTCTTCCAATAATCCTATTTTTCTAGGACTAATGTTTAGAATATATAAAGCATGAAAAGGGAAGATGGTATGTTGATGATTCTCCTGGAGAAGCTTGTCACTCTGGCTTCCTGATGGGAGCTCAGCTGTTATCATCATTAGTGGGGCTCAAGTCCCTGCTGTCACTGGGAATGGTAGCAATTTTCTTTTCATTTTTATCATGGAATAATTTGACATTTTCTGGCAAAATCTAGCAATAAACCCATTTGAGTAGGGTTTATCTTTGTTAGGAAGGTTTTCATTATTGTTGCCATCGCATTTCTTGCTGTTGCTCTTCTTAGGTTTAAAAAAAATATCCTGGGTTCAATTTTGGTAGGTCACATGTGTAGAATTTACTTATTTCTTCTAGATTTCCCAGTTTACTAGAATATAGGTTTTCATCTAATAATAACCTGGGATTTAGTGATGTATGTTATTAATAACCCCATTTCATGTCTAATTTTAATGATTGGAATGATGTGTCCCTCGCGTTAGTTTCACTAAGAGTTTATCTTTTCAAAAAATGTACTCTTTATTTGTAATCCTTTGTATTTTTCTTTTAGTATTTATTTCATTAATTTTGGCAGTGATTTTTATTATTCCTTTTCTTCTACTGATTTTTATTTGTTCTTATTTTTTTAAAGAGAAAAAAACAGGATAAAAGGTAGCAACAATACAGAATTACAAGGAAAAAAGAAAAGAACAACAACAACCAAACCTAAGAAATTATTACTTTACAAAATACATACTGACTTCTTGGAAATAGTTGTTCAAATTACAAAGTTAAAACATGTAAAGTAGACATTCAAACAGTGAGACTGTTAACAGTTCCGCTCCATAAAACATAAAAACAGCAATATGGTCATCCATCTCATCCACTCAAATATACATGCAATTATATCAAAAGGGTAAAATTAAACACAACAAAACAGAACAAAGCAGATCACAAGAAAGCAATGTAAGAGACATAAATTTCAAAGCTAGACAATCAGAGATATTCACTCTCTATCATATTGACTCTTGTTTTCTTCCAAATAGTTGCCCATATTTTCACATACAGGGAATTCACATGAAACAACATAGTATGGAATTGATCTGAGCAGGACAAGGAGGGCATTTCAGGTCTTTAAGACCAGACATTAGGGAAGCCAAGAATGGCTGTCATAGTGTCTCTCATTCTCCTCAAAACAGCTGTCCATACCTTCATGTGTGTTGAACTTAAACAAGACAAAGCAAGCTAAAATCACTTTAAATAAAAAGTGATAGTTTTGCTGGATTTCACATCATGACATTATGGAATCAGCACTGGGTATTGTAGTGTCTCTTTTTCTTCAAAGTAGTTGTTCACTTCAACATGTGTTATATAGTTGGTTTGTGTAAACTGTTTATAAGCTCTACACATGCGTGAGTCTCTACATGTATGTCTATCCTTTCTGTATTAGAGGGAACAACAAAACAAAGCAAGATAAAACAAAACAATTCCTAGAAAAGCATGAAGCAAAAAAGTCACATAAAACCGCAATACAAGGTGATCTATAATGGTTACCATTATGTCTTAACAGTATATAACAACATTAATAAAAACGAAGCATTGGAGACATTATAAGACTTCAAAAGCAAGTAATAATCAAACCAGAGTGGGTATCTTAGTGAATCTTGTCATCTTCAGTGTAGTTGCCTATACTCTTAGACTTGATGCTAGGAATCATAACAGATTTAAATAAAATCAGTCAATACAATGTAGCAATCTAACAAACCAGATTCAAATAAGATCAGTCATAATAAAACAGTATAAGTTATAAAGGGCTTCAGATTAAGTTGATAGGAAAATTAGGGATGATTACCATAATATGTTCTCTTATTTTTGTGATAGCTGACTATCTCCTAAAGTCTAGTGTAAGTAGACAAACTGGAACAGCACGTAATCCACCCAAGAAGAGTGGTGAGAATAATGTAAATTTTAAATCTTGTTACCCAATTAACAATATTCTCTGCCTCCCTTTTTTAGACAATTCCTCCCCTTTCACTCCCATGGCATGCACTGCTTGTTTTGGGTCTCACTGTCCATTAAAGCATCTCAATGGACCCTATCTCTTGATCTATTCTGCCTGTGTTTCTCTCGGTTAATATTCCAAGGCCATCTATACTAGAGATTATAGCCAATCTTCTATGCCTTATTTCTGCTATTCTGTTTTTCTGCCATTGGTTTTCTATTTTTCTGTTCCACTCCACTGTCTGCCCCATTCACTGAGGCCTCTCTGCTACTGTTTCTGAAATGCTCGTATTCTTGTTCTCTCTTTGTAAAATGTCCTTCAGTATTTTTTGTAGGGTTGGATTGGTGGTCACAAATTCTCCAAGTTCCTCTTTGTCATGGAAGCATCTTCTTTCTCCATTAATTTCTAGAGAGAGTTTTGCAGGATACATCAATCTGGGATGGAGGGTTTTCCCCTTTAGGGCTTGAATTACTTCACTCCTCCAAGCTCTTCTTGACCTGATGGTCTATGTTGAGAAGTCTGCCGTGATTTTGATGGGTTTTCCTTTACAGGTGATGTTTCTTTTCTCTGATGGCTTTTAATATTCTGTTCTTATATTGAATTTCTGGGATCTTGATTATTATGTGTCTAAGTGTAGCTCTGTTTTGGTTGTAGGTGGCTGGAGTTCTGTATGCTACATACATCTGCATATCATTTCCTTTTTCTATGCTTGGGAAATTTTCCTTAATAATTTCTGTGAATAGCCTTTGTAATTCCTCTGTTTTGACTCCTGCTTCTTCATTCACATGCTTTATTCTTAAGTTATATAACCTCTTGTCATCTTCCAGTCTTTGTATAGTTACTGCCTGCTCCCTTGTTATTTTTAAGAGATCTTCCCTTTCATGATCACACATTGCAAGCCTGTGTTCAATTTTGGATAGTCTATCTTTGGTTTCTTTCAAGCAGTATTGCCAGCTTTCTATGGAGTCTTTAGTTTCCTGATAATCTCTTTGACTCTGCTTCATGAATTCTAGGGTTTTTTTGTATTCTTCATTAAATTTTTCTCTCCTTTTGTGTTTCTCCATTCTTCTGTCTGTGTCTTCTTGAGAGGTACCCAACATTTCTTTTATTAATCTACTTATCTCTTGTTCAATTTGAATTAATATTTCAGTATTATCCCGCTTATGAGGTCCTGAAGATATCTCTTTATGTCTGCTAATGCTGTGTTTGATGTTGCATGTTGCTGCCCTCAATCTCTTTTGTATATACCTTTCCTGGATCAATGTTCCCAGGGTTGGGGGCTGGGTTTTTTTTCTTATTTCTCCCTTTCATCATGTTTTTGGTTCCTTCCATACAAGTGTACAGTGTAATTCCCAGACCCTTTTCTTGTTGGTTAAGGCTCCTCTAGAGCATGCAGGCTGGGAGATTTTGCCCTCTTCAGTCAGCTATCAGAGATTAAAGTTCAAGCACAGGCAGTGTGCACTGGCTTCTCCCCTCTGGGCGAGTCAACCTTTGCAGGCCTTCACTGCATCAGTGTGTGCTGATCTCAGGGAATTAATTTGTAGTGACTCACTGGGTCCCAACCAGGGGCATGGCCCAGTCCAAGCAGATTCCACCAATCTGCTTTGCGAGGGAAGCTACCAACTGAAGCCACTTCCTTATGGAGTTAGGGCTCTCCTGCCCAAATCCAACATGTCATCCTGTCAGTTGCCCCTTTCCCATGGGAGGGTCTTATTCCCATCTCTCACTGGGTATTGATGCTGGTCCCGAGAAGTGCTGGGCTGCCCAACCTCTGACTTCAGCGCAGCTGCGGTGTGAATTCACAGTGCCTCTGGGTGGGTCATGTGCAGGGCGGGTCTGGGCTAGCCACACACAGGGCTGTTCAGCTCCATGCTCTGGTGGCTCAAGCCAGTCGCTTTGGTGCAGATCACTTTGTCAGGTCTCTGGCAGGAATTCAGGTGGCTGGAGGAGGGTGCCATGCTCGCTGATCTTGGCTTCTCTAATGGTAGCCCCAGGACCTCATATTTGAGCAGTTTTTTGTACTTTAGTTTGTTTCTGGGTTGTGAGAGTCCATCTCTCTCTCTGTTTGGGTCTCTCCAGGGTGTTCTATTCTGGCATTTGATCTCTCTATCTCAGAGAGGGTCCCTCTCCTGCTACTTACCGGTCTGCCATCTTTGGACTTCCTCTATTTGTTCTTATTTTTCTAAGAACTTGAGATGTATCATTAGATCATTTATTTGAGGTCTCATTGATTTTTTAATATTTTAATTTTTAACTTTATGGAAAAAATTCAAAGCTTTATAACAATAATAGGAGAATAGCACTAGTTAATAAATTGTGTATTGTAATCTTTAAATTGGTTAGAGTACAAGATATGTCATAAAAATTCTCCTGTCAATATTAGCTCAAGCATTCCTTTCAATAACTAGGAGATACTAGCAATATAGTTAACTTGATTTTTTTTTCCTTTTCCCTGCATTCCTTTCCCCATTCCCTTATCCTTTTTACTTTTTATTTTTGAATGTTTTATTCCCATTTCACAATAACTATGACAAATTTTAGATCTGTGGTGGATTAGCTAATAGTCAACTTGTAGCTCCCAGCTGAACTGAATCAGTGCGGTACTGGATGTGAATGGTTCACCTGAGGATTTTTGCTAAAAGCATAAGAAGAGACCTAGAAGGGAAGATGGTATGTTGTTGATTCTCCTGGAGTAGAAGTATCTCACATAAGAGAATCAATATGATGTATATACATGTTAGTCTGATTTCACTTATGATTATTGTCTCAAGTTGTATTGATTTACCTATAAAAGTCTCAAGCTTGTCATTTGAGACTTGATTAGTACACCATTGTAGAAAAAGACTACATTTTTTATTCCTTGGTTGATTATCATTTGAGTCATTTCCAAGATTTAGCTATTACAAATTATGATGCTATAAACATGGGTGCACATATCTCACTGTGGTATGATGTTTTTAATTCTTCTGGGAAGGCATCAAGAAGGGGAATATCTGGGTTGAATGGTACCTCTAATCCTAGCTTATTGAGAAATCTCCTTACTGATTTCCTCAGTGTTGCACCAGTCTGCACTCTCACTAGTAGAGAATGGGTCCTTTTCCCCCATAGTCCCTTCAGCATTTGTTATTGATTGAATTCTTGCTGATAACCATTCTTGAGTGAAATGGAATCTCAATGTTGTTTTAACTTGCAGCTCCTGAATGAACAATGATGTTAAACATTTTTTATATATTTATTTGCCATTTTTATTTTGTCATATAAGAAGTGCATATTTATCTCAGATGTCTGTTTTTGAATTTGGTCCTTTAATTTGAGGTTTCTGATTTTTTTATATATTTATTTGTTCTAGTTATAAGTACTTTGTCTGAAGGACAATTGGTTAACCTTTTTTTCCTACTCCATGGGTTGTGTTTTCACTCTGTAGATGATTTCTTTTGATATACAAAAGCTTTTTTAGAAGATGAGATCCCAGTTAATTCTTTGAAGTATTTCCTGTGAAGTCTGGGTTGTGTTTATGAACTCTGCCTACACTTATGTCTTCAAGATTTCTGCCTACTTTCTCCTCCAGTATACTTACTGTTTCTGTTTTAATATTAAGAACTTTGAACCATTTTGACTTTTTTTTAGTGCACAATGATAGACATGGGTCTGGTTTTAGAGATCTCAATGACTTTTTGACACACAAACTCACAGCTATAAATGTTCATTCCAATATCTTTGCATTCAGTTGTTGACAAGTTGTGGGACTTCAGAGGAGTAAAGATGCTTTGTTGTCCATACTTCTTGTGCCCTTGGGGGCACAGCTGCACTGGAAATAACAAGAGATTTGTGCATCTATTCTGATGCACATCTTTTTCACTTTCTTTGAGGGACTTCTTATGTTCAAGCCTTATTTTGAGAGGACAAAACAAACCACAGTACAATGAAAGTAAAGTAAAGAGATAAGACACAACTATCCTCAGTAAGATAGTGGCAAATAGAATGCAATCGATCATAAAATTATCATACAAAAAATTAAAATGATCATACATCCTAACCAAGTAGGCTTCATCTCAGGGATGCAAGGATAGTTCAACATATGCAACTCAATGAATGTAGTATACCACAGAAATATGGATGAAAACCATGTGATCATTTCAGTAGGTGAAGGAAAAGCCTTTGTCAAAATACAATATTCATTCATGAAAAAAAAAACTGAAAAAAATGTATAGAAGGACCTTATCTCATTATAATAAAAGTAGTTTATGACAAACCAATAGCCCGCATAATATTAAATGGAGGAAAAGTAAAAGCTATCATTCTAAAATCAGGAAGAAGTCCAGGATATCCACTAGCACAACTCATTCAATATAGTACTAGAAATATTAGTTAGAGTCATTCAGCAAGAAAAGAGATATCAAATTATCATTACTTGCAGATAATATGATCCTCTACATAGAAGACCAAAAAAATTACTCCACTAGACTCCTGGAATTAACAAATTCAGTAGTGTAGCAGGATATAAAAAATAAAAACACAAAAATCAACAGTGTTTCTCTGTACCAATAATGAACTCATTGAGAAAAAAATTAGGAAAACAATACCATTCATAATAGGATCAAGAAAAGTTTTGATATTAACCTAACCAAAGAAGTTAAAGAGTGTTGGAGACCACTATGAAATAGCTCTGAGCAGGATTTAAATATTACTAATTGGCTTTCTATGTGTATCTGTGAGTCAGTCCTAGGCCTTGGCCCCTTGCCTGGCGATGGGAGCTGATTCATAGTAAGTGAACTTCTATGAATCACTGGTCCTGGCTGAGGCCTGTAGTGGCCTGTGAGGCCAGAGATACCTCAAAGAACAAGATAAGGCCACAGCTGTGGACACTTGGCTCCAACCCCAATTAACTAGATAGAGACTGAAACTGCAGAAATTACTCATGCAGTATCAATCCTACCATAAATGTCAATTGGAGACAGGGCAGTTCTCCTAAATTGGCATAATTTACTACTTGGAGAAGACTTTGAAGTGACTCCCAAGGTCCTGCTCATTATCTATGCATTCCTCAGTTTCCCCACCTTTTGTCCTAATAAAGTGGGCTAATCTGGAGCAGTTTTAGTCTTAACCCTCAGAGTCTTGAGCTTAACAAAAGGGTTTTGATCCTCCTGGAGCTCTAAAAAAATCATATAACTTGTCATATTTCATTTAACCTCCGCTGTACACTCACTTGGGAGATCGAGGATTTAGGTCAGGACCCAATAAAAGAGGTCTACAACAAAAATGTTAGAACTGAAAATAGAGAGACTGAAGAGGACTTCAGAAAGTGGAACTCAATTCCTTTTCCTGAATAGGCAGAATCCTGCATTTGTACTTATGAAACTGATATGTAAATTTAGTACAATCCTAATTGAAATACTAATAGCACTCTTCAAATAATTGGAGAAATAATCCTAAAATTCATGGAACCAGAAATGACCCAGAATAGAAAAAGCAATTTTGGGCAACAAGAGTGAAGCAGGAGGCATCACAGTCCTTAAAATCAAGGTATATTACAAAGCTATACTGAGAAAACCAGCATTATACTGATGCAAAAACAAACATACAGACAAATTGAACAGAGTCGAGGATGCAGAAACAATCTCAGGCACATTCAAATATCTGATCTGTGACAAAGGTACCAAAAACATGCAGGAAGAAAGATAGCCTCTTTAATAAATGATGTTAGGAAAATTGAAAATCCACATGCAAAAGACTGAGTCTACACACATATATTTCAACATGCAGTGGGCTAAAGTCAAAATGTATAAAATATCTAAATTTTAAAGTAGAAACAATCTCCTAGACAATAATATAGGTAAAACATTTGAAGTCATAACTCTAGGCAGACTTTCTGAACAGAACCTCAGTTGCATTAGAAATAACACTGAGTCCTCAAATGGAATCATATCAAATTTAAAAGGTACTGCACAATAGATGACATATAGAATGGGAATTTTTGGCATGCTCACCTTTGACAGGGAACTAATATCTGGACTATATAAGGGACTAAAACAAATAAACCCCCAAATTAAAAAGATTAATCAAGAAATAGGCAACTAAAATAAATAGATACTTCTCAGAAGAAGTACAAATGACCAGTAAATACATGAAGCAAAATGCTCACCATCACCATTAGGTACTAGAGAAATGCACATTAAAACAATCTTAAAATTCTATGTTATTCTAGAAGGAATGGAAATTAAGAAAACAAATAACAAATGCTGGTGATACTTCAGAAATAAGGAACTCTTCCACGTTGTTGGCAAGAATATAAACTCATATAGCCACTATGGAAATCAGTATGGAGATTCTTCAAAGAACTAAGCATAGGAATTCCATTGACTCAGTTCTTCCCCTTCTAGGTATCTTCTTTATAGTATTAAAGACATCAAGTTATAGTGAAACATACATACTCATGTTTTTAGCACACAATTCACAATAATTAAATCTTGGATGTGGCCTATATATCCATTGACAGATGAATGAATAATGAAAATGTCATATTTATACACAATGGAGTATTACTCTACCACAGAGAAAGATACACTGGAGTCATTTGTAGGAAAATGGATTCAACTTGAAATCATAATGTTAAGTGAACTAAATGAAAAACACAAAAACTTCAACAGAACATGGTTTCTGTTATATGAGAAATGCCAAATATAAATGAAAAGCAAAATAAAAGATAGATAATGCAGCAAGGACAAAGTCTTTTCCAGAAAAAGAAAGTGGACAAAGAGATAAAGGAAGATGAGTAGGTAGAGAAGGAAAGGGAATAAAAAAAGAATTAAGATGCATTATGTGTAAGTACCAGTTTCTCATAAGGAATAATCATCACATACTGAAAACATGCTAATAAAAAATAAAAACTACAGAAAAAAGAAATACAGTAAAAATCAATTAAAATGACTATATCAACATTATAAGTAGAAAAGAAGTAAGTATTAATATAAACGAAAAGGCTAAAAGTGATAATTTCAACACAGAGGTATATGGACAGGGTAAATGGAGGAAGGAAGAATAAAGGAAAGATGAAGAAGAGAACAAGCCAAAATTAAAAATTTAATTAATGAATAAAAAATAGAGTTCAATAAAAATAACAGAAAAAACCAACAAACAAGAAAAAGAAAAGTCAAAAAGAAAATAAAGAGGAGAAAGAAGATCCCAAAGAAAAAAAAGGAGGAGAAGGAGGAGGAAGAGAAGGAGAAAAATGAGTCAAAAAATTGCTGCACGCCGAGGTGTTTAGGTGGTGTGATTGATGAGCATGGCGTCAACGTGTGTAAGAAATGCCCAGCTGACTGGTCTAGCACAGTTCGGGGTGTGTCTGAACAATGGACTTACTGAGGAGGGAAGACTCATCCTCAGTGTGGGTGACTCCAACAAGTAGTTATGTGGTCTGAATAAAATGAAAAGGAAAAGAAGAAGAAAGTCTCATTTCCGTTTCTTTAGAGGAGCTCCAATATTCACCACTGCCTTTGGACATCCGTCTCCAGACTTGCAGCTCAGATTTTTCAGCTTTGCAGCATAGACTCTTCAACATTTGTTTTCCAGGTGCTGCAATAGCTTTCTTCTCAAATGTTAGCCTCCATATAAAGAGTCATTTTTAGAGTGACCCCACATGCTGGATTTATAGAGTGGAATAACTAGGTTTTTCTTGGGGTTAGTGCTGCTGGTCAATTGTTTATCACCAGGACTACTGGCCTTTTTTTAAATATTAAAAGTGTGGGTTTTTTTTCTACTATCTACACAAACTGTGTCCAAAGGCTGGACACAAGTCAATTACAAGAATTTCACTTATTTTCCTTTTTCAATTTTTATTTTGAAGAGAATAAACCAAAGAAAATAAATAGTCAATCAGAACAAAACTGTGAACACAATATAGGACTTCAAAGCAAGATAATAGGAAATCAACAATGGCCACTATAATGCCTGTTGTTATCCTCTATAATGCCTGTTGTACTCTCAGACATAATAAAATCAAACAAAACAAAGTAGAATAAAATCAATCAAAACAAAACAATGAGAGCAAAATGGGACTATGAAACAAGATTAGAGGAAATAATAACTACCATAACATATTTTATTATCTTTGAAATAGCTGCCTGTACCATCAAATACAATAAAATCAAACAAAACATAATAAACCAAACAAAACAGAACAAGGAAAACAATACAGGGCCTGGAAACAAAATAATAGGAAATTAACAATGACGATTGCTTTCCCTTTTTAGACATGTCCTCCACTTTCACTTTTACAATATCTATTGTGCACTTTGTATCCAAGTAACTCCTTCAGTTTTTTATGCTAGAAAGACAACACAATATTCAACCATGTGATTCTGAACCATTTCCCCCATGAGCATGATCTCAAGTTGCAACCATTTACCGACTGGAGCTTTGAGGTTATCTTTCTTTATAGCAGAGTAGGTTTCTATTGTGTCAAAATGCGATATCTTATTCATTCTGTGGTTGATTGGCAAGCTACCCCTGCTTTTTTCTGGTTCCCTGTCAGGTAAAGCATCATTTTCTGTCCTTTGAATTTCAGTCTATGAATTCCCTTTTGTGTTAAATGTGTTTTTGTTTAAAGCATATTGAATGACCCTGTCTCCCGATCCACTCTTCCTATGTTTCTTTTTGTTGGTGAGTTGAGGCATATACATTATTGGTTATGGCCAGCATATGGCTCATCTCTGCCATGCTTTTGTCCTGCTTTTTGCTCCCTAATTTCCCCCATCCCCCATTAAATTGTCTGCTGGGCTTGGTAATCTCCTTCTGCTGCTGCTTCTGGGACCATGATCATTTTTCTCTTTCTCTAGAATATTCTCATACTTTGTAGGATTGGTTTGGTAGTCATGAATTCCTTTAGTTGTTTATTGTCATGAAAGTATCTTATTTTTCCATTGGTTTTGAAAGACAGCTTTGCAGGGTACATCAGTCTGGGTTGGAAGTTGTTTTACAACCTCTTCTTGACTTGATGGTTTGTTCTGAGAACTCTGCAGTGATTTTGATGGATTCTCCTTTATAGATAATCTGTTTCTTTTCTCTAACAGCCTTTAATATAGTGTTCTTATGCTGGATTTTTATATGATTTGATTGAATCATAAATATTATCTCAGGTAAAAGAAGAAATGAAAAACTAAAAAAGAATTGCTAAGTATGTCTGAAGAAGACATAGATAAAAAATAGAGGATCACAAAAAAAATAAGGGAAACCCTAAATGAACAAGAAAGATATAAAATGCATGAAACAGATTCAAAGACATGTCGAGTAAATTAAGAATTCCAATGAAAGCTGGAAAAACTGTTTGATTTTGATTATTATATGTTTGAGTGTAGATTTACCTTTGTTATGGCTAGGTGGAGTCCTATATGCCTCACTTATCTGCATGTTAGGTCCTTTCGCCATACATGGGAAATTCTCAGCTATTACTTCTATAAATAGTTTAATTATGTCATATGTTGACTCTTGCTTTTCTTTGCTGATACTTACCATTCTTAAATTACTTTTCTTTGCATTATCTTGCAGCCATTGAGTTATTATTGCCAGGTTCCTTATTATTTTTAGCAGATCTTTCCTTTTTATGATTCCTAACTGTTACTTTGTCTTCAAGGTCCAAAAGTCCATTTTCAGTTTGTTTCAGGCAATTTTTCTGGCATCAATGGAGCTTTTAATTTCCTGGATATCTTTTGAGTGTGTTTCATGAATTCCAATTCTTCTTTATATTGTTCATTCAAGATTTCTCTCATTCTCTTATGCTTCTCTTTTTTCTGTCTATGTCTTTTTTAGATATTCTCAGAAATCCTTTAATTAAATTTGTCATTTTTTCTTTTACCTTAGATATTATTTCTAATCTGATTTCTTTTACGTCTTCATGAAATAGTTTCTTTACTTTATTTGCTATCATCCCAGAAATTTCAGGTGTGTAACTTCTACTTTCATCCATGTTCATGTCTCCTAGATTTTCTCTGTTTGGGCTAGATGCCAAAGATTACATTTTTCTCTTTTGTCTTAACATTTCGTGAGTTCTTCCAGACAAGCAGGTTGTTGGGTCCCAGGTTTGTCCAACATTGTCTACCCAGGTCCCCAGGAGATAATGTGGTACAGGGCAAGCTCCTCTAAGATGCCCTTGTTATTTTTAAAAGATCTTTCCTTTTGTGGTCACTAGCTGCAAACCTGTCTTCAAGGTCTAAAAGTTTATCTTCAGTTTTATTCAAACAGTTTTTCCAGCTTTCATTGGAATTCTTAATTTACTCGACATGTCTTTGAATCTGTTTCATGCATTTTATATCTTTCTTGTTCATTTAGGGTTTCCCTTATTTTTTTTGTGATCCTCTATTTTTATCTATGTCTTCTTCAGACATACTTAGCAATTCTTTTTTAGTTTTTCATTTCTTCTTTTACCTGAGATAATATTTATGATTCAATGTCTTTTATAGCTTCATGAAATTGTTTCTTTTCTTCAGTTGCTATCACTTCAGAAACTTGAGGTGTGTGACTTCCAATCTTTTCCATGTTTTCCTCATCTGGACTTGTTCTGCACCAGTTTGAGGCTTTTTTTCTTCTTTGTCTTCACTTTTTCCTGGGCCCTTCTAGACAAGTGGGTTGTGCAGTCCCAGGCACCTCCTGTGTTGGCTATGGCTTTTCTGAGGCATCACTGCCTGGTTCTCCTGGCCAGGTACATGATTATGGCCAGTGGGTAAGCTGGAATGGGGTTGCCTTCTGCTTTTCCTAGCCTGAGCTGTCTACCTGCAGTACGCTCCCTGATGGTGGCTTGTATGTTTGTGAGGGTGGGGTTGGATGCTGCTGCTTCCTGCCCAAGCTGGTTATTGGCAGGGAGTGTCCCCAGTGGCTGCTGGTGTGTATGTGGAGCAGAGCTGGCTCCTTCTTCTCCTGACCCATGCTGCTAACTAGTGGAAAGTGTCCCAGAAAACAGTGGGCCCTGCTGGCCTCTTTGAACTTACTTTGTGCTTGGGAAGTTGGATCTCTTTCCCTTTGGGAGTCAGGGTTGGTATTGCCAATTACTTTATTCTTTTCTCTATATTATCTTTCTATTTTTATATGATCTTTAGCTTTCCTGTTAGTAAGTGATCTTTCCAGTTCTACACAGTCTTGACATTCTTTGATTTTAATCATGTTGTGTTTTCCTATGTCAGTTCCTTCTTTCTTTTTCCTTTCCTACTCCAATCCAACCAGACTTGTATTTTCACTATTTACTTGCCAACTCAAGATGTCATAGCAGTTTCCAGTTACCTGTAAGATAAAAGCCAAATACACCTTGGCTAGTAGTCTGGTCCAAATTTTACCCTCATCTTCAACTGAGATTGTACTACTATGGGGACCCTGTGGCTATAACTACAGTGAGATGTTCATTCATCACAGCCTGTCTTTCTTCAGTGGATCATTTGCTTATGTACATGGCCCACATGTCATAATTACATTCCCTATGTAATTCTTGAGATCCTCTAGAGTACAACTGAACTTGCACCTTTATAACACAAATGTTAATCTGTTGGTTTTAGATTTGAAACATTAGGATTCAAATTCTTCATCATAGGTACAGGCTTCATAAAATAGTCATATTTAAACTATTCATTTCTTCTTTAAATAAGGGTGTTAAAACCCAATAAGTGATAGAATATTTGCTCAGCATGTCCAGGACTCTGGTTTGATCCCCAGGTCTGCAAATAAAATAATATTCTAAAAAGATAAAAATAAGGATATTCATACCTTAGTTAGCATACTTTGTTCATAGATTATTGTGATTGTTACATAAAATATGTGTATCAGGTCCTTAATATAATCCTTGGTATACAGAAAGTTTTAAAAATTATTATGTACTGTTTCTAGCTTGAATTAATTTTTTCTGACATAGTACTATTATGGCATGCTTTTATTAGTCCCACTCACTTAATAATATTTTCTGCTTCTCATTGTTAATTGATTATTCTTTATTTTGCATAAGTCTTATTATGACCTAGGTGCTATGTTTTGTAGTGGGTAGGGACCATGCTTTGTATTTCTTTATGCTCTCTCATAAAGTACTCTATAAGCAGTACTTTGTAGCATATTGATTATCTACCTTTCTCTATAATTGTCAGCCATGTTCATGCTATTTTGAATATATTCTTTTGCTTTAGCTCTTTCTTTTATTCTCAAGCTATCCTTTTTTCCATTCTTTTGGATTTCATCCTATTTTTTCAATTATTTATTCATCAGGTATCTATTAAGAATCTACAATGTACTAGACATATACTATACTCTAGAGATATATTTTGAACTAAAACCAACACATTTTTGACTTGTGAAACTTATAGTCTATTAGAGAAAAAGTTTTGTGAAATATTTACAGAAACACAGTCCTATGAGAGAACTAACATTATCAAATAATCATACAGTGTTATGTGACATGATATCTTAAGAATGAATAAAATTCAATTGGGAAGGGTTCAGAAGAGGTAATGGAGGAGCATGGTATGGGAGGGAACATGGTGAATATGATAAAAGGCAAAACTGGGTTCTACAATTAGGGAAGTGGGTTTAAGAGTGCGCCAGGCCAGGAGTGGAGTGATGACATGGACCATCTACTTTATACATGTCATGATCTTGCTTTCAGGCTTTATAATCTGAAAAACTGTCATACTCAAATCTTATCTTAGTAGTACCTAACTGGAGCAATTATACAATCTGCTGCATCTAAGAAAGAGTCTAACTATTAGGAAGTAAAAGTCCAATGTGGCCAGATGTCAGAGAGTGGATTAGGATCTTGGGACTAAATGTGATTGGAGAGGTAGAAGGGTTAAGATCACACACACATACAAAATTTATACACTAGGTTAAAGAGATCTATGTCAGGTGAAAGATAGTTTTAAACTAGAGAGTGAACAGGGTCAGATTTTCATTTTGAAACAGTACCTTTGACTGCTATGTGGAGGATGAGAACTCTCAATCACTTTTTGTTACTCCTTTTGTCTGAACTAGAATATTGTTATATAGCTAAGATTTATTTTAATCTACTTCAAATTATAGTACTTATTCCATTGAGTTATTTGTTATATAAATTAGGATTTGGTGTACTATAAGTAACAAGAATTCTAAAAACAATGGCATAGACAAACATGTTTTACTTTCCCTCTTACATAAGGAACCTTGAAACAAGTATTCTGAGTTTAGAATAGGAGATTAATAGACACCAAGGAATTAACAATCTTCTAAACTGGCTCTACCAGATTAATGGGTCCTGTCCCTTGCTCTAAGATGGCCAGCTGCATTCTAGATTTCAAGTAAGTTTTCCACTCTGCTTCAAAGAGAAACAACAAATAAAAGTGAAAATGTCTTTTCCATTTATGGCATTCCTGGAAAGTATACATAATATTTCTATGTTCTGGAACTTAATTACATGCCAACACCTAGCTCCAATGGATGTTAGAGCATAGAGTCAATTTCTGAGTGGCCATGTGTCTAACTAAATAGTTCTTTTCTGTTTCTACATAATAAGGGAAAGATGAATATTGAGGACAAATCTTGACTTTTGTTCACAGTCTCTTCTTTCTAGGGAGGCAACCCTGAATCCAATAAATTACTAATTGGAATTCAGTTAACACGAAGTTCAGGATCTCTGGAAGTTAGGCCAAACTATCCACCAGGTCTGTATATTCCTCCTTATGCTCTAGTGGACCATAAGTTAAAAGACAATTAGTCTGCCATAAACATATGCAACATTTAATACTGGAAAAGGAACAGTGAAACAGCAATAGAAACTCCCATTTAGAGATAAGGAGAATGTAAACAATCATTAGTTATTATAAATTATAAATTTCTCATGGGCAGGAAGAGTTCCAAGGATACGTTCCTTGGTTATGTACCTGGAAACACTTGGTTCTGATCTTTCAAAGGAACTCCTTTACCTATTGTCCTCTGTTTTTAGGTTTGGTCCTAGAAAGATTTTACCTTTGTTATTTTCATTCAAGGACACTGCTGAGAACAATGGATAGAAAGCCTTTCTTGAGACTTATGGAAATTTTGCAGATCATTTACTATTTCTGTGGTTTAGGGCATATGAGTTCCATTTTGAAGGCTATTTATATACCTTTATTTTCCAAAATGGCCGTAACAATAACTGCCTTCTCATTAATTTTTCTTAGAGTGAGGTCATGCTATTCCTCCATCAAAAAATAGAGTCTATTTACCCTCTTCTTGAACCTTGAGTCTATTTGCTGTTTCATCCAATAGAATATGATAGAATAGTACAGTATGACTTGCTAAACTTTCTCTTGGAGATCAGTCTCATGTTATGGGTATGTGGAAGCTCAGGTCATCTGGAGAGGTTACATGTATCATGTTGATTCATTAACTTATGTGGGCCAATAGCTCACAACCAACATAAATCACTACATGTATGGCTGAGAAATCAAGTTGTTTCTGGTTTTGACTTCACTGAGAGGCCTTAATATGAACTGTCTGACCGATCACAGTCATTGTCTACAACTGAGGAATGGTAATAAAAGTAATAACAGATTTCTGTAGTTTCATACACTGTTACACAGGGATAGATAATTGATACAAGGTTTTTGCAAGCTGGATATCAAAGTTTTACTTATATAGCTCTCTCAAAGCAAAAAGCAAAAAATGATCAATTTCAATCACTTCTGATTAATTGCACATATACATAACCATAGTCACAGTTTTTGAATGAACTTGTAAAACTGTGGTCTTTTATTTATTGTTTTCTTGATTTCTCTATACTTTTCCTCTCATGTTTATGGTGGCTATGTTGTGATTAAAATAATGGGTTTCAAATGAAGAAAACATGCTTAATATCATCTTTGTCAGTAGGCCCATAATCTTCTTATATGAGCAAAAATTAATATCCTGCTAAAACATTTATTTCTTAGTCACCAGGTATATGAAATTCTCTGTTTCAGGATGAGCTACTGAAGTTGTAGACTTTTTTCAATCTAGAAATACTGTAAATCATAAGACTCCTAACATATCTATATTTGAGGCTATATTCTGAGGGCACATTCTTAGCAAAGTTGAATTCCTTTCCATCTTTGCTTGCAGGTGTCTAATTTGGCCTGAATTTAACCTTTTCTTAGAGGACATTACAAAAAATAGTAATAAGAAACCAAACCCCAGAAACATTCTGCATCTTTTCTATCATTTCCCTTAATGTTATAGTCATGTGACCTGGCTTGCAAGGTTTATTAGTCATTTTCCCATTACTAGCAAGAAAATATCCCACAATTTAAAGTAGGAGACATTTATTTTCACTTTTGTTTCTGGAGATTCAGTATGTGAATACTGGCCCTTTGGCAGAAATAGCATTGTAGAAATGCATGACAGATGAGCACTGCTTACCCCATGGTACCCAGAAAGGCTGAGAGAGAGGGAGGATTTAGGATCAAAAATATACTGTACCAGACTATGCACCCAGGTGCCCAACTCTTCTGATAAGCTCACATCTCTAGGCACAAAAACCAATTGGGGGACATTTTAGATCTAAATGATAACATTTGCTTTTGGCTCTGGAAGGCTCATTCCATCTTATGGAAAGTGTATTCTACTTCTAAGAGTTGCCAGTCTCACAGCTTTTGCATTTTTCAGAAGTTCAATTAAAAAGCTTTTCCATTTGACTCAAGACAAACCCTTACCTATCAACCTATGTAATAGTAAAAGCAAGTCACATAATCTCAAGGTACAATAATATGGGGTAAATGTTCCTATTACAAAATGGAGGAATAGGAGCATGGAAAAGAATCAGACCAAAGAAATACTGAAACATAACAAGGAGAACATTAAGTTCTATAGCTTCATATCTAGCATCTGAGGCACATGGCAGAGAGATGTAAATTCCAAAGGACTTTGGCAGCCCAACTCTATGGCCTTGCTGGCTAGAGCTCACACAATCTCTCTGTTGTTCTGCAGCTTTATTTGTCTGATGTTCCATGTTTCTAACATCATTGATTTTGTGGAGGTTCCCACTGCACTGTCTTTAATCACACAGCTTCACACTTTGCCCTTTCAGGGATTTCTTGGCTAGCCTCCAAGATCTTCCATAGAGATTTGTGTGGAAGCCTCCTTGATCTCACACTATTGCATTCTGTTTACTGGTAAAACCAGCATTATGTGAATGCTAGTGTCAGCCACCAGTATGGACGTGGGGAACCATTCAGACTTCTTCAAAGCTCATGACCATCTAAGGACACCTAAGGACATGACCTTGGTCTCTAGCACAAGTACACAGTGAGATAAAGTTATATAACCATGACTTAGCAGTGGACAACTATGCATGTGCCAGTGAGGCTTGCATGTAAGAATGTAAATATGAGATAACAACCTGTATAAAAAGTATACAATAAAGATGCAAGAAGCTCTTGTGTTTTTCTCTGCTCTATATAGACAGCTAGTGTTATTGATGTCTTGCACATGTGCATTCTTTAACCTAGGGACCTCAACCTTGAAGATCTCCCTTAGTCCCCCTGAATGGGATGGCAGTGGATTATGCTGGGCTACCTTGGACCATGACTGCAGTAGCGTGTGAGTTCCTTGATGACTGAGAATCTTGTAATGAATCTCAGCAAATGAATCCTTTAAAGGCCTTTAACAGAGATCCCAGAGACTCTCTTCTCAAATGAAAGGTTTTCATTTTTTCATATTTGAGTTTGTAACCCATGGTGATTCCTGAGATGTTTACAATTGTCATCCCTGTGTAACACTCAGTTCCTTTTTAATGACTCTAATCTTTTCAAAAGTCACACCTCATTTGGCTACAACTTTCCATGTGACTCCTTTTGGACTTTTCAAATATTTATGCTTTACCCTTTGCCTCCAGTTCTCACCATAAATCTAGCTAAAAGCAGCCAAAAGATTCTATGTCACAGCCTGAATATTGGCCTTCTTGAAATTTTCTGTCAGATTAGTCTACTTCCCTTACCTTTATTCTCCTGGAAAGTGTCAGAATATAGACAGAATGTAAACAAATTCATCCAGAATGTAGTACGCATAGCATGTAGTCCAATTTCTAAAGTCCTCATACCCAATGGAATCTTCATGGGCGTGGCCTTTACAGTCTGCATTCCTATCAACTTTCTGGTCTTCTGAGCTCAGACTATAGTCACCCATCAGGCTCTGTTTACAGCATGCTAGGGCTTCTATACCTTGTATCTCCAAACTTTTCTGAACACCTCCCACAGATCAGCTCTACAGGCTTCTAAACCACATGGTCTAATACTGTCTTAACCATGACTCTTTCATGGTACCACATTTCTGTCACTGGAACAAAATATATGATACTTGCAACTTAAAATAACAGAAGTTTATTTTCATTTATGATTTCTGGAGATTCATTCCATGATACACTCCTTTCAAAGCAAAAAATTCATGGTAGTACAACATGGCCAAGAAAAGCTGTTCACCCCATGGCAGTCAGGAAGCAGAGAGACAGAGGAGCATCTGGGGACAAGAACACTCTTCCAAATTATACCAGCAGTGACCGTATCTTTTGACCAGGTCCCAGATCCAAACACATGTGACTTCTGGGGCAGATTTCAGGTCTTCACCATAACTCAAAATAAAGATGTTTGTTTGGTCTAGATGTTCGACTGACCAAATATATGTTGTCATGAAATGAGTGTCACCAGCTTGCCAACATACAATGACTAGATAATTTTCACATCTTGTGCACCATATAGATAAGTCAATATTTAGTTTGTTGTTTATCATTTTCAACATTCATTTTCAGTTATCTTCACTTTCAATCACTTTGGATTAAATCCAGCTATGATTAACAGATCAAGTAATAATGGGTTATACAAGATAGAAGTATATCCTGTCTAACACAGAAGACTCCAGGTTAAGGTAATCTGGGACTTGTCTGATAGTTTCAGGATTAAACTCCTCTCTCTTGATACTCTGATATTTTTAATCTGCTACCTTCGTCATTCAAGACACCTGAGTGGACTCTAGTCATCACACATACTTTCTAGCAAAAAAAGTAAAAAAAAAAAAGTAAAAAAATTTCCTTTAGGCATATGTGTTAGACATTGTACACAGCCCTTCCATTCAGGCCCTGTTATCAGCAATTACTACTTAGTCTTTATACGTACCCAGAGTAGCCATTATTTTCACCTTCTTTAAGATCACTTTCCTATGTTTTATTTTTTAACGTTGTTTTCTTGTGAATTTTAATTTTTAGAATGAAGCATACTGTGTGATGAAAACTCTTGATTAAGTTGAGAAAATCCAGCCTTGTAAGGATCCTATAGACCCAGACACCAGGAATTAATTTAGCCCTTGTAACTAAGTCCATACTAATGCTCCACCATTCTTATAGCCAGTGCTGATAACTATAGAAGGGTTTGTTGTTTGCATTTGGAGGGGCAATTAGAAATTTCCAGTAAGATTTAGATACGGTAAGAAATTTAGTGGTCATTATGAATTTCTTCTCAATAGCTTGACTATTGCTCCCCCACCATTTTTACAATGTTTGTCAAATCTTATTCTAGAAGAATAAATTCTGTTTGCTCAAATGTAAGATAGCTTTTGTTTGCTAACAAGAAATTAACACAAGATAATGACTTTTCTCATTATCTTTAAAAAAGTGAATAGATATTGAAGTGATAAAAGATCACTACATTTCATCCATTCATTCAGAGATAGTAACTTTTACTTTGTTGGTGACAGTGATAGCTTTGGGTATTGTTGCGAAGAAAATAGCCATGGTCTTGACTGTGGTGACCAAAATAACTGCCCACAGATCTATACAAATTCTAATTCAAGGAGCCAATAAATATATTAATTTACATGGTAAAAGGGACATTGCAAATTTGATGAAGCTGAGTTTGAGGCATTACTTTGAATTATCTAGGAGAGCCTGAGATAAGATTATTCATCATGAGGGGAAGTAGTGGTAGAGTAGAGAGAAGAGGAAGAGGCAGGATGATGAAGTAGGGAAGAAGGAGTTGGATTCTGAGCCATGAGCCAAAGAAGGAGGACCCCTGTCAGGAAAAGGAAAGAACAATGTAGAGGACTCTCTCAAGAGTCTCCAGGGGAGTATGACCCTACTCACATTATGACTTCACCCCCATTGAAACTGGTGGTCAGCTTATGGCCTGCAGAACTATGAGGAAATACATTTCTATTTGTATAAGCCACTAATTGTCTGGTCATTTTTTACAGCAGACACAGGAAAGGAATAAATTGCCTTTTACAGAGTTTATAATCTAGTGGGTTAAAAGGCAGTTAAAATGAAGTATGAAATGATATCTAATAAGAAACTTGGAAGAGTGATGTGGGTTAGCATGGGTCAAAGACCAGTGAAGGAAATGATCAGATATAGCTGGAAGTATCTAGGTTTTAGAGATCATGTAGTCTCTCTGAAATGGAGTACTTATTGGGGCAAGGGCATGCTGTGCATGCAGTGGCAAGAAATGACCCTGGACATACCTCCATGCAGGCTCTGGATGATGCAGGCACAAGCTAGACTTAAAGCTCCTAGATAATAGAATGGGTTAATAAAAAGCTCCTTGTACCACGTCATTCCTTCCAGCAGCCATTCTTGGGTCTTCAGCATGTAGATATTTTATCTTATCATATTTTTTCTTTTCCCAATAATATACTTTAAGGACTCCTTTGGTTTTGCATGTCAGTGTCTTTTTGCTTCCTCTACCCAGTCCCCAGACATACATCTATATACCTAATCAATAGTTTCAGTAGATAATGACAAAATTCTAAATCTTGACATTTCAAATAGTCCTTAATCTCAAGTCTGTTCCTTGCCTTGATAAATGATAACTTTTTTCTTCTACCATTCAACTGATGTCTTAAAGTTTTCCTTGATTCCTAGTTTCTTTCTCACTCTAGGTCACTTCCCTAGTGGCCCATCTCACTGCTTAACCAACCCAGTGTACCCAAGATCCAGCCACCACCCTCAGACATGATCTCTGAACACATGAGGCTTTTGAAGTACCTTTTAGATCTAGATCATAAAACATCCACTCTGCAGATGATAGGCATCTTGGTTGTTTCCAAGATTTAGCTATTACAAATTGTACTGCTATGAACATGGGTGCACATATATCACTATGATATGACCTTTTCAGTTTTTCTGGGAAAATACCCAGGAGGGGAATAGCTGTGTTGAATGGAGCTTCCAGTCCTACTCTTCTGAGAATTCTCCATGTTGATTTCCACAGGGGTTGCACCAGTCTACACTCCCACCAACAGTGGAGCAGTGTTCCTTTTACCCCACAGCCTCGCCAACATTTGTTATCAGTTGATTTATTGAAGGCAGCTATTCTTTCCAGACTGAGATGAAATCTCAGTGTTGTTTGAATTTTCATTTCTTGAACGACCAGTGATGCTGAACATTTCTTCATGTATTTATTTGCCATTTGTATATCTTCATGTGAGAACTGTGTATTCATCTCAGATGCCCATCTTTGGAGAGGGTCTTTGAATTTAGGGTGTTGATGTTTTTCAATTCTTTATATGTTTTTGATATAAGTTCTTTGTCTGAGGGGCGGCTGACTAAAATTCTTTCCCATTCTGTGGGGTTTTTTTTCACTCCGTTGGTGATTACCTTTGAAGCGCAGAAACTTTTCAATAATATGAGATCCCAGTTGTTGATTTTCTGAAGCATTTCCTGTGCAGTTTTCATTTTGTTCATGAATTCTCTCTCTACAACTATGTCTCCAAGACTTCTACTTACCTTATCTTCCAGTAGATTTAGTGTTTCTGTTTTAACGTTTAGGTCTTTGATCCATTTAGACTTTAGTTTTGTGCATGGTGATAGGCATGGATCTAGTTTCAGTCTTCTGCATGTGGAGAGCCAGCTTTTCCAACACCATTTATTAAAGAGTCTATCCTTCTTCCAGTGAATATGTTTAGCCCTTTTGTTAAATATCAGATGGCTGAGTGTCTTTGTGCTTATACTCACATCTTCTAATCTGTTTCATTGATTATCAGGTCTATTTGTTTGCCAGGACCATGTTGATTTTATTACTGTGGCTTGGTAGTACAGTTTCAAGTCAGGAATTGAGATGCCTCCTGACTTGTCTTTATTGCCCAGAACTGCCTTTGCTATTCTAGGTTTCTTCTGTTTCCAAATGAATTTTAGGAGTGTTTTCTCTAGATCTGTGAGGCATGTCAATGGTATTTTGATTGGGATTGCATTAAATCTGTAGAACAGTTTTGGGAGTATGACTAGTTTTCACAATGTTGGTTCTCCCTAGGCAAGAGCAAGGAACATCTTTCCATTTTCTAATATCCTCTTCAATCTTCTTTTTTTAGCATAGTATAATTGTCAACATATAGATCTTTTATGTTCTTAGTTAGGTTGATTCCTAAATGTTTCATTTTTTTGGATGTTATTGTGAAGGGCAATATTTCCATTATTTTACTCATGGTGAGTTTCTTGTTTGTGTACAGGAATGATATTGATTTTTGAGTTTTGACTTTGTAGCTGGCTACACTGCTGAATTTGTTTATTATCTCTAGTAGTCTTTTAATGGAGTTTCTTGAGTCTTCTATATAGAGCATCATGTCATCTGCAAATAATGATAATTTAACTGTTTCCTTTACTATCTGTTTCCTTTACTATCTGTAAAGATTCATTGAAATGTGAGTGGTGACAACATAATTTTTTGTTGTTATCCAGACAGCATTCGCAGCCAAATTATTTTCTATATAACTTTGTTAACAAAGGTCACCAGAGATGACATTCCACATTTTCATAACCTAATATGCACAGGCATTCTCCAATGCATTTCTACACGAAGAGCCACAGGATCCAATCATTTTATCCAGAGCCCCATACTAAGGACAACTCTTTATGGAGGAGGCCCTTGTCATTTGGCAAGGTAATTGGAAAGCAACTGGCTGGAGACATGGCACATGCTACCTACAATGATTCTGATTCTTGATGGTCTGTTTTTCTTCCAAAAAGCAGGAGAATGGATGATAGATGAGGAAGCAATTTGATTGGAATCTCAAGAAATTCAACTCTGATGTGGCATTCATCACCCAGTACCTCTCACTACAGTCTATGGACCATTCTAAAAAACAAACAGATATGTTATACATGAGCATTCCTGAACCCCACTACATACGGAATGAAGGATACTCTTTTGAGATGGAGTAGGGAACCCGCACTCTTCAAAAGTACTGTATGAATTTTTCCTTTCATTTCCTTTCACTGTTTCCCTTCCCTTTCTTCTTCTTCCCTTGCCTTTATGTCTTTTATTTCCCCCTTCCCTCCCCTCCCTTCCCCTCCCCTTCCCTTCCCTTGCCTTTATGTCTTTTATTTTTTTTTTTAATTTCATGTGGTAAGAATATGAAAACACAACATGAAATCTAATTTTGAAAATTTAAATGTAAAATATATTTTAATTTTTTTAAAATTTTGAGTCAAAATTTTATATTTGCAAGCAGTTTTAAGAAATAGTGCAAAGAAATGCTCATGTCTTTTCTTGGTTTCCTCTGATGATAGCTTCTTGTAAAAGTTGCTAGGATGTGACAGCCACACTATGTACAGGGATGCAGGCCAGATACAAATCACCAGAAAGTTCCCTCCAGTTCCCCCTGTGTAGTTGGCCCCTTCCTGCTTGCCCCCAACCCCTCTTAGCTCCTAGGATATACTAGGATGGAGAAACATAGTACAAATTACAGGAGATCTACTGTGCTTCCTTTAAAACATTTTGTTAAAGTTAGTTACCTGGTTTTTAGTCTGTTTCTAACCTTGCAGAATTAAACTAATTTGTTGCTTTTTCCTGCCTCAGTTAGCCTCTGGGGTGCTAGCAAGTCAGTTCTCAGGTAGATATGCATGAGTCTTACTTCCACTGTACTTGCAGCTCAGTCTCTCTGATATGACCTGTGACATTCCCAGCTTTTCCTCTTGTGTGCTCATGCATCCTACCCTTATGTGTCTTAGTTCTAGTTCTAGTTTGGCTTACCTGTCTCATGACTCTTATCCTTGTTACTTTTCTTACTGCTCATTAGATGATTTCAGCTGGCTAGAAACCTACAAGGCTTAAAATAGAATTAAATGTTTTTTGTTGTTGTTGTTTAATTTAGGGCAAAAACAGTTTTTAAGGTTTTCCTTCTAAAAAGGAAGATCTACAGGGAAAATAAACCAACAGCTGAATCACGCATTCACATCTCCTGTGAGTAATCACTAGGAAGGTCTTATTTCCTTTGATTATTTGCATTTCTGTTCAATGGCAATAACTGAGGCCTTGGGATATTTATTTTAGTTTCTTGGAAATAATGCTGCAGAAAACAGGATTAGTTAGTGCCTATGACTGCCTTGTGAATTGTTATTTTAAGGAGCTCTTAATTTAATCTTAGTATATCCCTTTTTCTGTTGGTGTTCCAATGCTCATTTCAACACATGGATAAATTTATAGTGACTACTTAAAAGCATTTTGGCTTCTTAAAAGCATTTTGGGCAGTCTGGGCAGTTCTAAATAAAATTTCATTTATTCTGAGGAGATAATTTTTGGGTAAACAGTAATTCAGTTGCTAAAAGCTATCTCTGTCATGTTTTCACATTTTCTAAGCATGCAAAATGAAGCATAAACATTATATATAATTGAGAAAGGAAATACTGGATATTATGTAAATGTAGTATATGAGTTCTCAAGAAATAGCATGTTCTTTACA